>OX453286.1:10000-190000 GCA_949710005.1 Ricordea florida
CTAACCCTAACCCTAACCCTAACCCTAACCCTAACCCTAACCCTAACCCTAACCCTAACCCTAACCCTAACCCTAACCCTAACCCTAACCCTAACCCTAACCCTAACCCTAACCCTAACCCTAACCCTAACCCTAACCCTAACCCTAACCCTAACCCTAACCCTAACCCTAACCCTAACCCTAACCCTAACCCTAACCCTAACCCTAACCCTAACCCTAACCCTAACCCTAACCCTAACCCTAACCCTAACCCTAACCCTAACCCTAACCCTAACCCTAACCCTAACCCTAACCCTAACCCTAACCCTAACCCTAACCCTAACCCTAACCCTAACCCTAACCCTAACCCTAACCCTAACCCTAACCCTAACCCTAACCCTAACCCTAACCCTAACCCTAACCCTAACCCTAACCCTAACCCTAACCCTAACCCTAACCCTAACCCTAACCCTAACCCTAACCCTAACCCTAACCCTAACCCTAACCCTAACCCTAACCCTAACCCTAACCCTAACCCTAACCCTAACCCTAACCCTAACCCTAACCCTAACCCTAACCCTAACCCTAACCCTAACCCTAACCCTAACCCTAACCCTAACCCTAACCCTAACCCTAACCCTAACCCTAACCCTAACCCTAACCCTAACCCTAACCCTAACCCTAACCCTAACCCTAACCCTAACCCTAACCCTAACCCTAACCCTAACCCTAACCCTAACCCTAACCCTAACCCTAACCCTAACCCTAACCCTAACCCTAACCCTAACCCTAACCCTAACCCTAACCCTAACCCTAACCCTAACCCTAACCCTAACCCTAACCCTAACCCTAACCCTAACCCTAACCCTAACCCTAACCCTAACCCTAACCCTAACCCTAACCCTAACCCTAACCCTAACCCTAACCCTAACCCTAACCCTAACCCTAACCCTAACCCTAACCCTAACCCTAACCCTAACCCTAACCCTAACCCTAACCCTAACCCTAACCCTAACCCTAACCCTAACCCTAACCCTAACCCTAACCCTAACCCTAACCCTAACCCTAACCCTAACCCTAACCCTAACCCTAACCCTAACCCTAACCCTAACCCTAACCCTAACCCTAACCCTAACCCTAACCCTAACCCTAACCCTAACCCTAACCCTAACCCTAACCCTAACCCTAACCCTAACCCTAACCCTAACCCTAACCCTAACCCTAACCCTAACCCTAACCCTAACCCTAACCCTAACCCTAACCCTAACCCTAACCCTAACCCTAACCCTAACCCTAACCCTAACCCTAACCCTAACCCTAACCCTAACCCTAACCCTAACCCTAACCCTAACCCTAACCCTAACCCTAACCCTAACCCTAACCCTAACCCTAACCCTAACCCTAACCCTAACCCTAACCCTAACCCTAACCCTAACCCTAACCCTAACCCTAACCCTAACCCTAACCCTAACCCTAACCCTAACCCTAACCCTAACCCTAACCCTAACCCTAACCCTAACCCTAACCCTAACCCTAACCCTAACCCTAACCCTAACCCTAACCCTAACCCTAACCCTAACCCTAACCCTAACCCTAACCCTAACCCTAACCCTAACCCTAACCCTAACCCTAACCCTAACCCTAACCCTAACCCTAACCCTAACCCTAACCCTAACCCTAACCCTAACCCTAAGTCTTAGGGTTAGTGTTAGGGTTACTGTTAGGGTTAGTGTTAGGGTTAGTCGTAGAGTTAGTGTTAGGGTTAGTCTTAGGGTTAGTCTTAGGGTTAGTCTTAGGGTTAGTCTTAGGGTTAGTGTTAGGGTTAGTCTTAGGGTTAGGATTAGGGTCAGTGTTAGGGTGAGTCTTAGGGTTAGTGTTAGGGTTAGGATTAGGGTTAGTGTTAGGGTTAGTCTTAGGGTTAGTGTTAGGGTTAGTGTTAGGGTTAGTCTTAGGGTTAGTGTTAGGGTTACTGTTAGGGTTAGTGTTAGGGTTAGTCTTAGGGTTAGGATTAGGGTTAGTGTTAGGGTTAGTCTTAGGGTTAGTGTTAGGGTTAGGATTAGGGTTAGTGTTAGGGTTAGTCTTAGGGTTAGTGTTAGGGTTAGTGTTAGGGTTAGTCTTAGGGTTAGGATTAGGGTTAGTGTTAGGGTTAGTCTTAGGGTTAGTGTTAGGGTTAGGATTAGGGTTAGTGTTAGGGTTAGTCTTAGGGTTAGTGTTAGGGTTACTGTTAGGGTTAGTGTTAGGGTTAGTCTTAGGGTTAGGATTAGCTCTAGCATTACTCTTAGGGTCAGGGTTAGGGTTAGCGTTAGGGCTTTTTTATGGTTAGCGTTTGGGTTTGTGTTAGGGTTACCGTTACCGTTAGCGTTAGGGTTAGGGTTAGCGTTACCGTTAAAGTTAGTTTTATGGTTTTCTTTAGGGTTAGGTTTAGGGTTTTCTTTAGTGATAGGTTTAGGTTTAGGGTTAGAGTTTGCGCTTGGGGTTATTGTTAGCCATTGACCCTTAAGCTACTTGCGATAAAGGTTAATGTAATTCTGTTTAGGTCGAATGATGTAGTTTTTAGGGTTAATTTGTAGCAATTTTATTCTATTAAACAAAGTTTTGCGTGAGTGCCTTGAATTTTATACTTTTAAATTTTTAGCTTTGGGTGAATTATCACTATTTTACACTTTTTTGAGATAAGTTTACTTGCCATTTTATATTGTTTACTGACGTTTACATTTGAGAGATGCACCGTTTAATCTTTCTTTGTACCTTTCACCAAAGTATACAGTTTTTTAGAGTGTCCTAAGGCGTCTGATCGTCGAGGAATACCACTTGTACGGGACTGTCACAAAATCAGACGTTACAGCATTTACCGTAACCAGCTTTTAGTGAATAATGAATAATGTTTCTATAATATTTCAATTGACAAATATACTACGTAGATAATCTTTGTCTCAAGATATTTTTTATATTATGCATTCTTCCGACAAAAATTCAAGTATTGATTCTTCTCATACAGTAGTTATCCATAGCTTGGAGTAATATTTTACTTCTCTTCTACAAAGTTGCTTCATAGTAATGTGCTAATGTCTATAATTCGAGTTCATTCCTTATAAAATGAATCAAATCTCCTCCACGGATCTGTGTCACCTTGAAGAAGTACCTGAGCTAATATCATCAAGTAAATGTAATGCACTCTCACTGAACTTACAATAATCTCTCTTGTAGAGTTTTGTGCCTGATGCTAGATATGAAAATTCATTACAATTTTTTGAAACTGAGTGGTCAGTGATTAATCGTGTTGGTTGAAAAATTGGAGGCATCAGCCCAAATGATTCTGAATCGGTGTGAGTACCAATTTGTAAGAGATCAATATTAAAATCACCCATAAACATACAAAGTTTATTTTCAAGATTAATGAATTAATACAGTCTATTAATTTATCCAAATTGCTACAGGGATCGATGTCAATACATCACTCCACAAATAAAATCGCACTTTTTTGTACTGTCCATAATGTCTCAAAAACATCTATAGGTAGATTTTGTAAATTGTGATCTGATCATATAGTTAACATTGTTACTGATATAAATGGAATCACTGGCTTGAACAGAAATAACACCACATCCACGTATGTTGAGATTTACGTACATTTGTTGCTCGCTCCAAGCTCTGAATACGGACAAATATATTGTCCTCAACTGTGTAACCCTTGATTCATTTGCCAAGGCCCGGCTTGAAGAAATCAATTAATAAACTCGCTAAACTTTCGCTACTACCTTACATTCCAACGTGCGGCTAGATGCTTGGTGTTAATTAACCTATTCGTGCCAGATCGAGTCAACAAATCCAAGAAAGCAGGTTTCATGTTCGTGTACGAGTCGTGAAATTGAAACTCCATTGATTCTCCTCAAATGAAACATCTAGCGTTGGTCGGCCGACCATACTTCGGTCAAATCAATGAACAAAACCCTCGTAACTCTTATACCGCTTCGCTACATTTAAAACCTAGAGAATCCTGAATGAGCTAGTACCCCGATGCATCATGGGTAATGAAAACTTCTTTTGTGTAGGAGAGCACAGGCTCCTGTAAAGATACTTTTTAACCTAACTCTTCAACAGCCATGCCTTGGCTCCGTCTAACCCACCCTTAATCCCTTTTGGCACTTCAAAACACCCAATTCTTAAACTCATTTTGTCAAGGCTTCTTGTCTGCTAAACAGTTATCCTCATTTCATCACTTCTGTGGATCGACACGCTGCAATACGACCCAACTTTCCTTTTCTCTTTTCTATTTAACTGGGCCGCTATTACCGCGCTGCACTCCCAAAGTTCTTTTGGGAGCGCTGTCGTATTGACGACAAATCTAGCTTGATGATGCTAGCCTTGTCTCCACAGAATCTGCTTACGCATCAGTGAACACGCAACACATTCCCACCTGCACGCGCCCCGAGCCAATCTAATTTAATTACATGTGCCCATGCCACCGTGCACGCTCCTTTTCTCACCAAAAATACCTTACGTACGTAATTCAGACGTTTCTAACACAAAAACACTGTAACAAAAGTCAACGTAGGGAAATCACCGGTGACTGATTCCCCTACCCTCTAATTAAGAAAATTCGTAAAAAAAAAAATCAAAAACCAACAATTTAGCCAATTAAAAAGCACATTCTAATGTGGCAACTCTTTGGCTTCCACCTCAAATGCTCCAAAACTCATTAAAAGTGCATTAAAGGCTTGGTATCTACTCTCAAAGACACCCACCTGTTAAAAAAGGTAGGAAAATCATACAAAAGTAGGGATATCACCCAATGCGGGTAGGGTTTGGAACCAAAGGGTAGGAGAATCACCCAGGATGCTAACCCTAACCCTTGAAAATCTGAAGATACGCCCTTCCTATCTAAAAGTAATTTCGAGTCTCTAATGTCGATCCCGAATACAATAACTGTTTCCACACAATTATAAATTACTTAATTTAAGGGGACTTGAAGCGAAACAGTCTCAGTAATTGTTTCTGGATTATGATTGTTCGGGTGCCCCAAGGTTTGAAAACAATTGTCTTTGATGATATTGAGTCAAGTTTCACAATCTGAGGAAAAGTCATTAATAGAATTAAGCAATTAACATGTCATCAAGTTGTGGTATGTATGCCCCTGTAAATGAAAGAATAATCTTTTTCCGTTGGACGAACTTAAGAAACAAACGTATCGTCACTGACTAAAACTAATGAACGAACGTACATAATGACAGCCGGAAGTATCTAGGCCGAAACTACGATGTACATCATGTAACAGAGACATAAGTATCACCACCTGACGACAGGCAAACTAATTGGCTCTAATGGTGATTTCCGCTCAACTAGACAAAACGTAAGGCAACATCATCAACAGCAATACTTTTCAGAACTACTTAGAATTGCACGATGGAAACTCACAAACAATTACGGCATGTACTAAAATATCACTCAAAATTTGCCAAATATATTGCAAGAAAACCTTTTAAAATAAACAGACATCTTGATGAAAACGTAAAACAAAAGATAAGTAATACTTAAATCAAACGTTTATTCATTGAAAATCAAAGATAAAAATAAAATGAAATATAAATAAACTTACATTGAAAATCAAAAATAAAACAAAAATAAAATGAAATTAAAACAAACTGAAATGAAAGTGAAAAGTAAAATTCAATTTTGCATGAGCCTAGCGGAGATTGTCTAATTGACGTGGGTGGGTGGGTAGTGGGTGGTGGGTCGTGCGTCGTGGGTCGTGGGTCGTGAGTCGCGCGCGAGTCCTGCGTCTTACATGTTGAGTCCACACGTAATTTTGGAATAAAGCGAGACCGGTACGACTCTACTTAGTGAAACCAACCTGTCTCGGCACCCGTGTGCCTTAATTTAGTTTTGTTGTATTTTTAGCTATTTTCTTTATTATAACCGAATTTTACGTCACAATGATTTTCCGCCAGCTGTCACGTGACCTTAGCTTAAATACCGCTACACGGGCGTAGTTTTCTCTAAGGCTCACAGAAATTACACGGGTAACCTTTTCAAGCTTCATTGCTGTTGAACTCAGAACCTACTAGAGCGTTCGCCCCAACACGTCCTGCAACGGGATCGCTGTAAAAGTTGGCACAGTAAACTCCAGCCTTGTGGAACCTGTGAGTCGCTTAGTTTTTCTTAGTTTCACTGATCTCTCCGACACAGCAGCTGATGCCGCTACACAACCGAGTATCAAGACGGTCTGATGTCTGTGAAAAGTAAGTCCGACATTATCCGGAAGATATCCATAAAGAGTTTTGGTATGTTTTTGTTGCAAACTCTTGATGCATCATGCAAAGATTGTCTTATTACTAGCGTGGGAACGCTCTCATATCATTGGCCAAAAACTAATGTTGCCAACTAGAGTGCAAGCAGAAACCGACGAAGTTCATGAAATAGTCATCCCTAAACTAACTACCTAATTTAATTAAAAAAAAAACATTCTGGAAGGTTTTCGTCCAACGACATACAAAGTGAACGTGAAAAGCCGCAATTATCTCAGATTTTTTTCAACCGGAAGTGGTTTCCTTATACGTATCTGTATTTCAGTAAAAACGCAAAGTGCACAAGGAGCATGCGGGAAAATGGGAGATGGCCGGGGAAGACATATTTCGCTGATACGTTTTCTTTAATGAATTTTATCGGAGAAACTTTTTCATGAATGTGAAGGGTCGTGTGAAGGAAGACGGTGCCTTTAAATTCTACGAGCAAGAGTCTTCTCCGGGAGCTACTATCCACAAAGCGTGACCTATTATCACGCACGACGCACGACCCACGACGCACGACCCACAACCCACCTACCCACGCGAGTTAGCCATCCTCAGCCTAGCGCTATCATAGTACAGTCAACTCTCTCTAAGCGGACACCTCTCTAAGGCGGACACCTCTGTAAGGCGGACAGAAAATTTAGTCCCTGCCGAATTTCACTTGTTTGTATGTAACTGAACTCTCTCTAAGGCGGACATCTCTCTAAGGCGGACAGCGGACACTTTTTTTCAACATGTTGGTTCAAAAAACCTCTCAAAGCGGATGTTTATGAAATTTTATAACAGGTCCAGAATTCCGAAAAATTAGCGCAATCTGATAACAGTGGTTTTAATAAAATATACCAGACCCTACAATATGTCTTAATACAATATTAAAGTCACTTTTCCCGTCAGTTATACAACAAATCATTTGCGCTGCCTTTTACTGGAATCAGTTGAGTCACTTGTATTCTTTCTTCGCTTTTTCGTGTCTTGGTTTAGATCAACGGCAGTTGTAATCTTGTCGTTTTCTTTACCTATGCACTTTGCTATCCAGGCCACGACCTTTGGAACACCTTGAAACTTGTACTTGCATGGGACTTCAAGCCCATAGCCACCCCCACGGTTTAATCTTTTTCCTGTAACTTCACAAGAGGCGCTACTTGATTCAAGTTCCAAGAAACGACTGACATAGCGGGTGTAGATTAATGGCACATGGCCGACAACTTTTCCATCTTTGGTTACGGCAACAGCGTTCGGGTCTTTCTCATTTTGGGGTTCTCGTTTGCACTCCAGAATTTCTCCCAGAGTAGGGGTCCAGTCGTCTTTATATACATGGTGGCCACGAACGAACGAATCACACGAGAATAAATCTTGCACTACGCTCATGTTTTCCCCAATACACAATGCAATACAGTACTAGGTCAAATCAGTAGGTCAATAGGTGTGTGTCTATGATCAGTCATAAACTTTAATTGACCGCAAATTCCTGAAGTTCCACTCGGAGCGATACGTGCATGCTGTGGTGTGACATTTTCAAAAACAAAATGTCGCTCTCAAAAGATGCTCGTGTAAAATACAAAACCCTCACTCTAGAAGAACGAATAGCTGTTCTCAACCACGCTAAAGGAAACCCTAAACATGGTTGCAGAAAAATAGCTGAGATTTTCGGAGTAGGCAAAGCCTAGATTGCTGCTGTATTTAAAGACGAAACCAATATCCGAGCTCGTTATGAGAGCATGGGCCAATCCGGCTACAAGAGAGCACGAGACGGGAAGTACGAAGAGATCAATGAAGCAATATATAAGTGGTACTGCCTAGCAAGGGACTCAATGGTTCCGATAAACGGTCCTATGCTACAGGAGGAAGCATCGGCGATAGCCGCAAGGCTGGGGAAGTATCCTGACTTCAAGGCGTCGAGCGGCTGGCTAGAATGCTGGAAGAATCGATACGGCATTAAACAGAGGGTCGTAGAGGGTGAATTCGGCCAGGTTCAAACGGAGGCAGTTGAATCGTGGATGGAGAGGTTGAGAGAGCTTTGCAAAGGCTACAGTCCTGAAGACATATGGAACGAAGATGAAACAGGATGTCTCTTCCGGGCACTGCCAGAGAAAAGCCTAGCCGAGGAAGGGCGGAGGTGCAAAGGTGGTAAGAAGTCCAAGCTACGTATGACCGTGGCCCTTTTTACAAATGCCAATGGTGACAAAGAGGAGCCCGTTGTCATTTGGAGGAACCTTAATCCAAGGTGCTTCAAGAATTTGCCAGGGAAACGGCCTCTGCATGTAAAATATTTCTCGAATCCCAAATCCTGGATGAATTCAGAAATAATGAAAGAGCTATTGAACAAACTCAACAGGAAAATGAGAAACCAAGGGAGGCATATCATGTTATTTCTCGATAATGCTGGCTGTCATCCGAGCGATGTAAAAGATTCGTATTCCAACATCAAGATGGTGTTCTTGCCAGCAAACACGACATCTCGCCTTCAGCCACTCGATGCTGGAATAATCAAGAACTTTAAGGTCCGTTACAGAAAACTACTGCTGAAGTTTGTAGTTTCACATGTTAACAGTCGATCCGCCGCCGCAGAAATCGTGAATACAGTTGACGTGCTGCAAGCAATAAGGTGGGTAAAGCAAGCCTGGGAGGAAGTTCCCAAAGAAATGATCAGGAAGTGTTTTTACAAGTGTGGATTTTCGGCATCCATTTGTGAGTCAGAGGTTACCGAGGACACTGCGTTGTTTGAGGAATTCGGAAACCTCGTTCAACGTATCGATGGTATCGACGGGCTTTCGGCAGAGAAATATATCTCTGTAGATGAAGACGAGGCACTTTCTCTTTGTGCCGCCGAGGCAGACGAGCCAGCTTCAAAAGAGACCGTAGTAGAAGATAGTGACCAGGAAGAAGTAGACATCGAACCAGTCGAGAGTTCCATCCAGTCGATTGCAGAAGCCATGAAGGTTGTAGCAGACTTACAGCGCTTCGCCTCTTCGAAGCTAAAGGATGACGATATGGTGACCGGTTTAATAAAGATCTCACAGCGCCTACAAGATGCCAGACTTGCAACGCAACAACAGTGCAGCATTACAAAGTTTTTTTCGTAGTGGATGGGGGTTATGAACCCCGACTCCACGTACTGTCAAATAACAAGCGACACAAACGAGTTTTGTTAAGGTTGATTCACAAATGTCAGTTCAAAGTGTGTATGAACTGTGTTGGATTCCGTAAGGACTAAAAGAAACACAGCCGGTCCGTCATGACTACATTGTACACTGTAATTAAAGTAATAAAGCACTGGTTTCAGTTTTGATGTTCCGGTGTCAGGTTAGATGAACTCTCTCTAAGGCGGACACCTCTCTAAGGCGGACAGCAAATCTGGTACCGAGGGTGTCCGCCTTAGAGAGAGTTGACTGTATACCAGGATGCTTTGCACGATGAGTTGATATAGTAAGGAGGGCGCCTGGGGACGAGGCGGGCGGTAATAAATTCATGTCCTATATACACCAAATGGATGACCCTCATAAAAATCCCACTACCATATAAGGAACTACACGTCATTTGAGGTCATTAAACGTAACTTAACATCAATAAGCGACACTGGACATAAATATACATCGTTCCACATTATTAAGCATTATTCATCACAACTAACCATCGCTAGACATCATTTACCATCACTAGACGTCATTTACCATCACTAGACATCATTTACCATCACTAGACATCATTTACCATCACTAGACGTCAATTACCATCACTCGACGTCAATTACCATCATTAGACATCATTTACCATCATTAGACATCATTTACCATCATTAGGCATCATTTACCATCACTACACATTATTTACCATCACTAGACATCATTTACCATCACTAGACATCATTTACCATCACTAGCCATCATTTACCATCATTAGACGTCATTTACCATTACTAGAGGTCATTTACCATCACTAGACATCATTTACCATCACTAGCCATCATTTACCATCATTAGACGTCATTTACCATTACTAGAGGTCATTTACCATCACTAGACATCATTTACCATCACTAGACGTCATTTACCATCACTAGACATCATTTATCATCACTAGACGTCACTTACCATCAATAGATATCATTCGCCATCACTAGAGGTCGTTCACCATCACTACAAGTCATTTACCATCACTAGACATCATTTACCATCATTACACATCATTTACCATCATTAGACATCATTTACCATCATTACACATCATTTACCAGCATTTGGCATCATTTACCATCACTACACATCATTTACCATCACTAGACATCATTTACCATCACTAGACATCATTTACCATCACTAGACATCATTTACCATCACTAGACATCATTTACCATCATTAGACGTCATTTACCATCACTAGACATCATTTATCATCACTAGACGTCACTTACCATCAATAGATATCATTCGCCATCACTAGAGGTCGTTCACCATCACTAGAAGTCATTTACCATCACTAGACATCGTTTACGATCACTAGACATTCGGCACAGGCAAAGGATAAAAATTTCCTTCAAATGAAATGGAATACTCCTTAAGCCAACTGAAACCTTTCAATACACTCATTTTTCCTCTAGCCACCCATGTCAAAAAGGGATTCGTGAAGGGCGAAGCTATAAGACTTTTACGAACTAACTCTTCAAGAACAACATTTGAAGAGAGCATTTACAAATTCAAATCACGTCTCCTAGCTAGAGGTGATCCAAAAAATCTGATCGAGACACTCCTTTCAGATGTCAAATTCACAGAAAGGGAATCGGCGCTACGACAGAAAAATGAAAGCCAGAAAGATCTCCTGCCTTTTGTAACACAATATCAACCATCAGTGCCCAACCTCAAAAATGCTTTAATGGAGAAATGGCACTTGATAAGGTTAGGGATAACATTTCGTATGTCTATTAAAATCACAATATGAAATACAAACAAAAAAGGGGGACACAAGGAAATGGAAACCTCTTGCAGAATATATAAATGTTTGATTAAATATCTTTTCTCCAGCTTTATTTGTCCCTTTTTAATTTTCCTCATCTCCTGACAGGACCATATCTAAATTCATCTGAGTATTTCACATGCCTTTGTTTTTTTTATTTCACTTCAACAATATAAAAAGTATATAGCCGTATGTGTTATTGATTTTTACTCCTTCTCCTTTCTTTGCCCTTACTTGTAACTCTAAGTGGATTGCTAGTTGTACTTAAGTGTTAATTTTGTAACCAGATCTATTTCATGTATGTAGCGTAAGTTGACCCTAGCGTTATAAGTAGTGTAATTCGTGTTCATTTTGTAATCGAAAGTAGTGTAATTAGCGTACAGTTTGTAATCGTAATTAGTGTAATTAGTGTACAGTTTGTAATAGTTAGTAGTGTAATTGGTGTACAGTTTGTAACCGTAATTTTGTAAGTACTGCTTTTCTTTGAGTACGTGCATTACAATAAAAAAAAAAGGAATGGCACTTGATACAAAATCAGCCTTCTCTACGGCAACTTTTGAAAGAGCCATCACTAACATCGTATAAAAGAGGAAAATCCCTAAAAGACATACTCTTAAGAGCAAAACTCTAAAGGGGTCAAATATTACATGGTACAAAAGTTTCCATTGTTAGAAGTCGTGCAGGCCTGTCACCCCTTGCTATTTTCTGCCAGGTCCTTCAAGTTCCTTCTCAACAGCGTCCTTAGGGACCATTCCTTTTTAAGGGATAGGTGGGGCTGGTGGGATTTGACGGGGGGCTACGTGAAAAAAAATGGCTTCAAAGGGGGGGGCCAGCCCAAGAAAATGAAGAAAAAGGGGGGTAAAGCGAAAAAACAGCGAAAAAAGTGGTATGAAATTTTCATAAATTGATGAGAAAGTCTCCTGCTTTATTCACGAAATATAAACATCTTTTCGAGGTGGCCAAGGGGGGGGGGGGGAGGTGTCATCCCAAAAAAGATTCCTTTTGATGGGGGGGTCATGTAAAAAAATTGGCAAGCTGAGGGGGGTCACTCAATTTCCCACTGACACTCCCCCAAATCCCACCAGCCCCCCCATCCCTTAAAAAGTGAATTGTCCCTTAAATTCCTCAAGAGTGATATTTGTATCCGTGTAGAAAATGTTGAAGTATCGAAGACGTCTATCCAATGTGGGTATACTCCAAGCATAAGTGGGGAAGTCTCTTTTTAAAGTCTCTTTTTCGTTTCATGCCCTGCCTCACGTAGTTTCTCACAATCTTCCTGCAAGCGCACGTCTTCACACGAAGAACCATCTCTGCTCGCCATCTTGTTTTCTTGCCCGCCTCGTCCCCAGGCGCCCTCCTTACTATATCAACTCATCGCGCAAAGCATCCTGGTATACTATGATAGCGCTAGGCTCATGCAAAATTTAATTTTACTTTTCACTTTCATTTCAGTTTGTTTTAATTTCATTTTATTTTTATTTTATTTTTGATTTTCAATTTAAGTTTATTTTTATTTCATTTTATTTTTATTTTTGATTTTCAATTTAAGTTTATTTTTATTTCATTTTATTTTTATCTTTGATTTTCAATGAATAAACGTTTGATTTAAGTACTACCAGGAGCCCATCATGGGCTCCTGGTATTACTTATCTTTTGTTTTATGTTTTCATTGAGATATCTGTTTATTTTTGGTTTTTTTGCAATATCTTTGGCAAATTTTGAGTGATAGCTGTGGGCCACCATACCCAGACGGTGGATTCCACATGATAGACGATAGACGATGGACTATGGACGATGGACTATGGACGATGCACGATATCTCTGATATTCATTTAAATTATCATACAATCTTGTAACGCGATGTTAAAATATTGAACAGCGAAAATTCATGCCCTACCCCCCTCCCCCGAGTAAAAATATAACTTCTTTGGACTGGATGGACAAATTATCACGAAGTTCTGATCGCAGATTTTTCAAAAGGAATTAAATGAAATGTCAGAGATATCGTCTATCGTCCAGAATCCACCGTCTGGGTTTTAGCGCATGCCAACAATTACTGACAATCCTGGATTGACAACAATTAAAAATTAATTATTTAATACTTAAATCAGGATATCAAGTATAACCAGTTAGACCACTATGATCCCTTCGGAAAGGATAAAATCGGTTATCACGATGCTGACGGAAACGATTTAAGGGACCATTATAAAAATGTTAAAAGCGACGCTTATGAAGATGAAAAGCATAAAGACGAGGATTACAATGATGATGACGAACGTTACAACGGAAACGAGAAAGAAAAGAACCCAAAGATAAGACCGACGACGATGGCAATAAAGACCATGAGGAAGATCGAAGTGATGATGAAGACGACAACTATAATATTGACACTTATGACCATAACATTGACGATGACGATGATGATGACGAGGACGATAACAGTTATGAGGATGAAAACAAAGTGTGAAAATGACGAGGGCGACAACGAGCAATATAGAAGCGACGATTTAGATGGCGAAATGAGCTGACGGTAAGGATGATAAGTTTCACCAGTTTAGATGACGACTAAGTTAACTAGTTATTCCACTATGACGCTCACGAAAACGATAGAAACAGTCATGACGATGCTGGTGAAAACGATTTTAACGACCACGATGTTGATAAAAATTAGAAAAGCGGCGACGATGACCATGAGAAGACAAAGCGATGATGACAATGATGATAACGAGGACGCGTACGATAGAGGAAGAACAAAATCGAAGTGAAGATGAGATCGAAGACGACTACCATAATTTTGAAGGGTATGACCATATCGGTGATATTGATGAGCATAACATTCTTAGTATATATTAATGATCCATGTAATGTGTCAAAGGCATATTAGAGATGATATTATTTGCTGATGACACTAGTATCTTCCATTCGCATACTGATGCTTCCTATCTTATGAAATTTGTAAGATTAGAATTGAAAACGATAACATTTGGTTTTATAACAGTAAGCTATGTATTAATGTTAAGAAATCTAGTTTTATCATATTGAGACCGAGACAAAACAGGCACACACTTGATCTGGCTTTTAATATCAGTAATTATTCGATTGATCGTGTTAAGGAAGCTACTTTTCTTGATATAGTTTTGAATGAACATTTAACATGGAAATCACAGATACATAATGTTGCATGGTAAGTTTCTTAAGCCATACCTCATCCTCTCTTGTTGAACATATAAAACGATAAAAGCAAACTTAAAACCTGTCGTTGTTGTTATATTTAAAAAAAAATACCAGCTTAGATTTAGGTGGCCCAAAAACCTTTTAGACAACCTACCATTTCCCTGATTTTGAGCCCTAAAAGATGCGATGATCATCCCCGCCCATTGCCAACTAGAGTCCCCCCCCCGGAACTTGGCAGTCATTCAACTGTGAGAACAATAACCAGCTTCGATTCATCTGCATACTGAAAAGAGCTAAAGGCGGAATCATCTGACTTGTTACTCAGAGATAATGCAAATGTAAATCTCATAGTAGTCTACCCTTTTAATGCTATCTGTTGAAAACCACAGGGGAGCTGATTCCCCACTCTGCATCGCCAAGATTTCAGAGTAGGCAACCGGAATATCAAAGCCGCGTTCACTGTCACGCATATAATATGGATGTCGACGGGCGTAACAGAGTAAGTACTGCCGCTTACTGTCTCGCTACATATTGCAATAAATATCACACGACAACAGAATGGAACTCATTATTTCATAGTAAGGATTTATGAACTTACATGGAAGAGGGCTTTACCGAAAATGAGAACTACATTGAGAACTTTGTTATTGCTGTGTTCAAACGAGACAAAGTCGGAAACAGGAAAGGCTGAAGTGTTCGTCCATTCCATGTAAATTTGATTTAGTTTGTTGATTTTATGTCGTTTGCTGTTGTTTCGTTGGCCAGATAAGTTAATGGAAGTAGTATCACGATTTAATGAGTTGTTTATATGGCGGACGGCGTGACAGACGTATTTGGTATTTGAAGTATGACCGTTGATTGATCAAACCTGAAGAAGGAAGTTTAAAGAAAATCTCTCATTTTGTCAAAACCTTGCAGTTTTATTGAAACAGAGTGACTGCAAGTTCATACTGCGTTACACTAACAGACTGTATAACTTCACTTTTACATTTCTCACACAGTCAACGGAAAGACCAGCAGCCACTAAATTCCTTGTAGTAATTTTCATACTTCAGTTGAACCTCGATTTAACGAACCTCTATTATTTAGCGAAGTCCTCGATATAACGAACGATATTCGTCAGTCCGGCCAAACTTACAGTTAAATGTATGGGGCAGAAACTGAATATAACGAACATAATCTGGAAGTCGAAAAAAGATGAAAGCTGAACAGACCAATAGCGATAAAATCACTACTGGACTCCCGGAGACAAAACCTAAACCTGGACCATGGACCCCTATATTTTGTTAGCGCGGAAAAAAAAAGAAAGAAAAAAGAAAAGCCATACTTAGGGGGACACGCAGCAGACAACCAGAACGGAAAAGAGGCAGGCTGTCAGTTGCGTCAGCAATGTGGTGAACATTCCTTGCCACTAACATTAAGTCAAGACGTGCTCTTGTCTTTGGAAATGGGGGGCAGTAAAGGTTCAATGCTTTTTGTCTTATAAATATTTCATTTCGCGTTTTTTTTTTATCGGTGCACAGTTCTTAATTTTCTTTTCTTATGCTGTACATGACAATTGTGGCATTCTGGACCTTTCCCTAGATCGTTCTGAGAGGTATTGAAGTAGTTTATTCACTTTTCATTTACAAACCCGGTTTTGATGATTGCTCAGCTGGGTGATGATGATTCATCAGCTGATATCAATTTCGCGTCAACAACAGCAACAAACCAGCAACAAACCAGTTTTTGTCATTATTGTTTCTTTGACGAGTGGTTTATTTGGTTAATTGATGATTATGCACGGAATTGACACCAGGCTCAAAAAGTATTTTAATTCCAGTTACGTAACTCTCAAATTTTGCTTGCCCAGGAAACTTTCCTGCTTACCCACGTTTTCAAACTCAGTAATCCATGAACCCAAAAGTGAAAGTCAGACTACAGGCATGTTTTAATGTAATAAACCCATGTTGACTGTAGTCCTCTTACTGCTGAACATTTTCAAGCGTACACTGTTATATTGTAATACTTACACAACTTTTAACTTCTTCATTCCGCTTTGATGAAGTGGTACGGTTTGTAATAACTAACATGGATGAACACTGTTATAATCAGATTGAAGTACTGTGTACCCTACACTGTCAGATATTCTGTCACGATTATCAGCTATCCCAATACAATATCAATGAGCTTCTTTGACTCACTGTTTTCATATGGCACCCTTCAAGAAAAGTGAGGAGTACGATTATACTGATGCATTTGGCGTTATACGAAAAAGCATACCTTAAATCGGCTTACAGTTATAAAGCAAAATAAAAAACGCAACAAGTATTTTGATGACTTACTAAATATATATCTATGGAAAGGTTATGAAATGTAGAATCCAAATATATAAAAATCACGGAAATTTATTGCTTCGGTTAGCATGCTCGAGCCTTTAAACTTGAAACCATCTACGTTCACTTCGCTGAATTACCCACCTCCGCATTATCTCTTGCAACAAAACAAACTGCACTCAAGAGAGAATGACCTCATTCTCTCTTGCTGCACTATATCAATCAGCACTTGATAGGCTACCAGAGTGCATCGGACTTTGAGAATCTTTATTATTTTCTGAGAAAATAGGCTCTGAAGTTGGTAAATAGGAAATTTTTCGTTTCATATCACGCTTATAGGTCAGTCAGTAGAAATATTTCGACTATTTCTAAAGCCCGACATCGCTTTGTGCACCAATATCCTATGATCATTTTGACCAAATTACGTGAAAATCGGACAAATCTGCATACCGTATTAATTCATTACAGGTTATTCGTGGAAAAATAAAACACCGAGTTTTTGGGACAGAAAGATTTAATAGTTTACTAGTTTTACTAGTCACGCAAAACACAACATTCGCAATAACTCTGCCAGAAAAATTGATTCTAAAGTATTTTTTTTAGAAGAAAACCAGTTGAGTGGACTATCGTATGACTATCGTTTGGTTGGTTTTTAACTCGTGGATACGCGAAGCGTATTTGCGAGTTTTTGTGGGGACTCCGATATGCAAATTGTCACTCACTCACTCACTCACTCACTCACTCACTCACTCGCTCACTCACTCACTCACTCCAGTGTAGACACACTTCGTAATTAGTCGGATAAAACTCGGGGGCACCGATATGAAGACGACAATTGTCGTGACCGAAGTCACAGAAGTCTGTTGATGAAAGTTCACGCTGAAAGTGTATCGTACCGTTGCCAGAGTTTGTAATGATTTTGTAGCTTAAGAGGACGATTAGCGAGGCCCTGTTAGGGGTAAATTTCGACAAGCAACATGGCCTTGAAACGGCGACATAAAGGACCTGAAATGGCGACGAACGACGAGCCGCTCACGGGAAATTACGACAGCGACCTTCGACCTTCCGAAATTGCGACGTGAAAAGGTTTGAAACTCAGATGCGCGACATAAAGAACCTCACTAACAGGGCCTCATTAGCGGTCTTACTAAAATCCAAAGGAGTTTAAATGTTTCCAGTTACGACAATGACCAAATTGGAGACTTAATTTCATGAGCCTTTTACTCGGCCAGGCGCTAAACGTGAACAGATGATAACTATTCGCTTTTCCGACATCGACCGCCATCGACCGCCCCCAAGATTACAAGCAGTATATGAATTTCAGTTGGCTCGAAAGTGATCTGAAGATGAGAAAATCTCTTGCTAATGTAGTAAGCTTTGGTGAGAACTCATAGAGCGAAATTAGCACTTGAATGAGAACTTATATGAGCGAAATGAGTACTCGTTATTGAACGAAACTACTACTGAAAACAGAATAAATTGACGAATCCATGATGTGAAACCGAAGAACTTCTGTGGCCAACCTGGATAAGAAACATCGCATGTAGGACTTTTCTACTGATTTAAGTGTTAGTACTAACAGGAATGGAGTTGTAGAAGTATTGGGACGGCCAAGAAGTATGTCAACATTTACTTGTAAATATGGAGGCGGCTGCCGTGACGGAGAACCACGAAGGTTACAATGTAAGAAAGTCATTGAAGGGTTCGAAAACAGTAAGTCATGTAGAAAATGTATTAAGTGTTATATTATATACAATACACCACAAGCCGTTACAATGAAAAGTTTTCTGTGTATTGATTTCCGAATTTACCTTGAAGTGAACTAGATTGTGTTGAAGTAGACATGTTGGAAAAATAGGCTTACCTGTTTTGCTTACTGTTGTGTGACTCATATTTACATTGTAAAAACAAGAAGTTATAAGGATAAAAACAAATATGTATTGCTGTATTAATAATGGCAAGTGTGATTTTTTTTAAGTGCAACGCTGAATATATATACCACTAATAACCTAAAATGAGATGGTAATGTAAATAAACTAATTCAACTTGATAAAGGATTGAGAGTCTTAAGGATTTTAAGATCATCACTAACATACTTTGCAAAAATGCAAGAAAGACTTGTTTGGTATGATTCGTCAGCTGGGCTATCCTACATGGTTTTGTTCATTATCAGCTGCAGAATCAAGGTGGATATTTCTGTTGAATACATTGAATAGACTTGTAGACAACAAAAACTATAATGATGATAAAATTGGCAATGTCATGGCAACAAAATTCAGATCTTATTCAGAAGGACCCTGTTACATGTGTTAGAAACTTTGAACTCACAGACAGTGAGTAGCAGGATACCAGAACTACATTTGGTTTTGGTGCCATTTAATCCTGTACCCTTATGTTAAGTTATCAAATTTTTTAACAACTGTATGCTTGCCACCTGCCTTATAACTGATGCCTAGTGTAGTCAAATGATTGGCGTCATGTACTCACTGTATGTTTATTTCAAAAAGCTACTCAGCTCCCTGGTCACTTTTATGTTGTGATTATAGATTATTAAAATTATCTTCAAGTTCATTCAATCACAACTCTGAAAAAACACCTCGGTAATTTTTAAATTATTTCTTTTTTCTCTGTTTTGTAAACATATCCACGAGTTCACCATAGTCCTACTTTGATTACAATCTTGCAAAATTCCACCCCGAAAAGGTTATTAGTAACCTTAAGTGCATCATTTGATCTCCTTTCGTTTTTAGAATCATCCAGAAAGCATTTGTTTTCTTGAAAAAGGCAAAAGACACACTCTAATTTGTGTCAGTGACGATTTATTTTGAATTTTATGATTTATTAAAGATTAAACAAAGATAATGCCAGTCTATAATTTTCATTTCTTGGTATTGTCCGCATTAAAGCAAGATTTGAATGAACTTGTGAAAGTTTTTTGCCAACTGTTTCTTTAACACATAAAAACAATGCAAAATTGTGTATTTAACACTGGGTAGTAGACGTTCAGGTGTATGGTAAAATAACCTTCAACCTTGCAAATGATCTCGCTCCACTTTTTTCCTAAAGCTCGTTTCAAAAGCATTTTCAAACAGTTTGTTTGAAGTTCAAGTATTTTCACCAGCAAAAATGCAGCAAATTATACAAATCTCCTTATCTTGGCCTAACATCCCCATTTTCATGTTTTGCAACGTTTCTTCAACTTGCGTAATAAAAATAGGGGGGTCCATGGACCGGGTCCACTCAGTGAAAGTGGTTATGAAGCCGGTACAAAAGGGGGGTCGTCCATGGACCCCTGGTCCATGTTTTGTCGTTTCCCGTATTTAAGTGCCATTTGTAAGTACGAAATGTCACTGGAAGCCTAAACAGTAAATGCTTACATGATGAAAAACTCTGTTTTGACAGTTTTTGACACTATCACTCTGAACGGAAAAAGTCAATATACAAAGAGAAATTGCCATTCAAAATAACAAGCTTAATCAGTTCAATGAAATATATGGAAATCTTTTGTAATCTCTTTTTTTCCCACCGTGTGTATATTTCCTTAATACTTATTTTGTTTCCCCCTTCTTGTCTTCCCTTGTAGTCAAGCATTGTAATTAAATTTATGTTGTATACGTAAAATCAGTTGTAAGCTCACATATATAAGCCTAGTGATATCTTGTAATGCCGTCTGCTACACGTACTTTGTATAGTTAACTGTTTCTTTTGCTTGTAAATACAAATAAAACAATTTTTTTAGAAAAAAAAGCTATGCGCCTGCTCGAAAATGAAATTGTGACACAATTAAGTCACTGTGCTTTATGAATTGAATCTCAAAACGCGGCAATAAACTGTACTAAAATCTGGATAGAATCTTGCTTCTGGACGACGAAAATTACGTTGAATTGCGTGACAAAGGTTGCCTGTGCAAACGTGCCATTACAAATCAATCATTAACTATACCTCGATATAACGAACATTTTGCTCCTTTCCCCTCAAATTCGTTATTTCGAGGTTTTCGATATTACGAACCCTCCATTTAACGAACACATTTACCTAGTACCTAGCGACTTCGTTAAATCGACGTTCTACTGTATTGTTTTACTCGGAGTCGTGCTTCCATTAATGAGGAAAATCAAAGAATTAGAGTTTAAGTTAAGGACTTTGTTCATTTCACTTATTGCAAATGTTTAAATTGTTGGAGGTTCACGTTATGAATTTTATAGTAATTATTTATTATACGAACTCCGTCTTCAGCAGGTCAGTAGAGTAAGGCAACGTCATAAACTATTTAAAGAAGGATTAAGTGTATATCTCGGTGCATCAAATGTGAAGGTTTTAATGTTGTTTGTTATCTTTTCAAAGATGACCTTGAGATCCCTGGCGTTCCATGCCATTACTGCTACTAGCACGTGCTATGGTGGACTCAGCCTGCTTCATGCTGCCTGTATCGAACGAGACTTGCAAACTGTCCAAATAATTATGTCCCACAGCCCTGGAAAATTGGACAATGCAATCGCTTTGACAATAAGAGCGGAGAATTGCTCAATACATCCAGGAGAAACTGCTTTGGAGATCTGTAAACAAAATCGAACAGATAACAAAGACGCGATAAGCAAGTTTCTTGGAAATATCTATTCCGAGTTTGAGTGCAAATCTCTATTACATATTGTGGCAAGAAGTGGAAAAAAAGAACAACTAAAGAGACTTCTTGATCTTGGTGCCGATCCAAATGGCGTATCACATGATGCTATGAAGGTTACACCGCTTATGTTGGCTGTTACACGAAGTACAACCGTCCTAGCCGAGCTATTGATTGACAACGGAGCAAACCTCAGTGCAACAGATAGTTCAGATAAGTCATCTCTACACTATGCGGCTCTTAATGGCCGTGCGAGAACTGTTCTTTTTTTTGTTAATGGCTGGCTGTAATGTCAACCCTGTGACCGATAGAGGTTTAACACCACTTCACCTTGCAGCTCAAAATGGCCACACTCGAACAGCGTCCATATTAATTGAACATGGAGGTAGCGTCCACTCCAGGTCGTCCGGTGGTTGCACTCCGTTGATGCTAGCCACTGAGAGAGGTCACCGTGAGACCGTTGAATTTTTATTAAATCAAAGAAGTAATGTTCATATCACAGATCAAATGGGTCTGACCGCTCTTCACTTGGCGGCACGAAGTGGACACTCACAGTTAGCGCGCTTACTGCTTCAACGAGGGAGCGACGTGGATCCACGAGCGTCGGGCAAGACGCCACTATTTCATGCATCCATAGCAAATCACCGAGAAACCACACAACTTCTTCTTAAGTATGGAAGTGATGTTCATGCACACGATATGTTTGGAAGAACTGCTCTTCACTATGTCGCCCAAGAAGGACAAGTAGACATGGCTGAATTATTGGTTGAAAGAGGGGCAAATGTTCATGTACGGGATAATGAGGGACAGACGCCATTATTTATGGCCGTGATATATGGCCAGAAGCAGGCTGTACGTTTGCTACTAGACATGGGGGCGGAAATAAATGGACATGACATCAATCGTAAAACACCGCTACATTTCGCAGCGCAAGAAGGCTTTGCGGGAATAGCTGAGATTCTAATAGAAAAGGGAAGCGACCTGAACGCAGAAGAGGTCACAGGAGACCGACCGTTGTCTCTTGCAGTAGCATATTGCAGTGATGATGTAGTTGAACTATTGCTCCATCACCGCGCTGAAGTGAACGTTAGAAACGAAAGACTAGCGACCCCACTCCATATAGCGGCGCAAAATGGTAAGACAACACTCGCTGAACGTTTACTACAACAAGGCGTCGACCGTGAGGCTAAGGACTGCGATGGACAGACGGCATTACATATTGCTTGTTCATTTGGCGACATTAAAATGGTAGAATTGCTTCTCCGGTACAAAAGTGATGCCAACGCACGAGACGGTATTAATCGTAGCACCCTTTGTCTAGCTGTAAGTGAGGGCCACATTGAGATCGCTGAAATGTTGCTGCAGTATGGAGCTGATGTATCGCTAGTGGATGAACAAGGTTATTCACCGCTTCATAATATCTACACTAACCTACATTCGTTTCTAGGAGATGAGCAGATCAGTTATAAGATTGCACAAATGTTGTTTAAATATGGTAGTAAAGTTAATGTTGCCGACACAAAAGGGAGGACAGAACTTCACATGGCAGCTGAGGGAACCTCGAAAATACTAGTGGAACAGCTTATAAACTATGGCAGTTGTGTAAATGCTGTTGATGGTGAGGGATGTACTCCATTGATAAGAGCAATACGATTTTCCCGAAAACCTGACGCTATTGTACGTGTTCTAATAGTACACGGCGCTGATGTGGTTACATCAGATGCACTTGGACGAAACGCGCTCCACTATTCTGCTGGTATTAATGGTTATCGAAAGATTTCAACAGCGTTGATTCAGAAAGGCGTTGATATTCAGAGTGTAGATTGCGACGGAAACACAGCCCTTCATATGGCCGCCAATCACCGCAATACAAGCGTGGCAGACCTTCTGATACAGCATGGCTTTGATGTGGATGCCGTGAACAGGAGGAATGAAACTGTGCTGCATAAGGCTCTGACTGCAAAGTGTGAATGTACGCATGGCTGCAGGAAATGCGTGTGGAAATACCACACGGTCTCTCTGTTGGTCGAGAAAGGATGTGACATCAGGGCCACCGATCTTGACGGGAATGGTCCGCTACATTTGGTAGCAGACTGTGTTACTGATCCCACCACAGTGCGGCTGCTGCTGAGGAATGGTGCTGACGTCACGGCTAAGAACAATCAAGGAAGTTCCCCGCTACATTTGATCGCTGCTGTCAAGTGTGAGAGGTCAAGAGCAAAGTAAGCCCGCCCTTTACATACTCTCTTTATCTGACTCTTTCCCTAGACTCTTTTGGCTTTAACGTCCCGTTTACCCTTAAACAGACAGTGTCTGGGTGAGGAGGAAAGATGTACTTTAAGGCCTTGTGGTTGCAGATGAATTGATTGACAAGGGTAGTCATAAGGAGATTTTGTGAAAATTGATTTGAGAGTGATCTCTACCTTTTTTGGCATGGTTCCTCTTGTTGAGGGATTTACCACAGATTTTAGCCCAGAATTCGATGTATATGTGTAGCGAAGTGCTTTTTCGATAAGCAAGGTTTAACTGTGCCGTTTAAATCTGCAAAGAAATGTGTGTGTTCCAGGTTCACCAGATCCCGCTGGACAAGTGATATCGCAGAGCTTTTGCTCCGCTATGGTTCGAATATTCGAGCAGTTGATAACGAAGGTAAATCTCCGCTCCATCGAGCAGCAGAATCTGACCGAGACGACATTGCAAAGATATTATTGGACCGTAAGGTTGATATTGAAGCCACGGACTGGCAAGGGAACTCTGCACTTCATGTAGCTGCAGCTTGTAATGCGTCCAGAGTGGCTGCACTGTTGATCAAAAATGGCGCGAATTTTCAGGCTTTGAACATCCAGGGAAGAACCCCACGCGAAGTTGCTTATTTTGCCCAACGTAACGATGTCCTTGACGTTATTCAGCAAGTTTAGCAAAAGATAGTTTCAAAAGATGTAGCCTGCGTGCAGACGTCTCCTATTTCCTTTGTTGCACGCGGAAAAGGGATGTCTGTGTAACGGCGTCGCTAATCGTGTTCTGTTTTCCCAGGATCTTCGGAAAGAACCGTGATTAGCTGCATGACAATCTGTAGTGTTCGAGTGATTTCTGATTGGTTGTCATCGAAAAGTGTGCTTATAATTTATGCATGCATTATGAAGCCTTTCCAAACAAAACCAAACATGTGCGATTGTTTGTTGTGTTCAGCAGCAATCGAAGCGTTAGGTGACAGACATATCGTGCAAGGCCGCGGTGCATTCAATGCTTGCGAGGAAAATTCTTTCTCTCCTCACAGTTCTCTGTTTATGCCACATCAGCTTATATCTGTAAATAGTGTCTTCGAAAACTTCAAGAGCGACGTGGCCTTCGCACCAACTTGCGTAAACTCGACGAGGAAATTTTCAAAGATTATAGTAGTAAAGCTCACAGGGCTCTCTGTTAAGAAGAAGATACAGACACTTGTAATTGACACTGCAGTTCTAAGCTGAATTCAATCACTCATTACCACAAACTAAATTTTTGTTTTATTTGGAATATTTTAATTGATTAAAATTGATATGCTACTAATTCAGAATCCGCAAACTCTGGGAAAATCGTTTCTGGATCCACTGATTCTCCTAGTCAATTCCCAGCAATACCAAGCAGAATCAAGTGGCGGTTTTGGCCCAAAATGTTTCTTGCCATAAGGCTGGGCAATAAGGAAGCCATCTGTTTCATGTCGCACACAAATCCTTCGTACAAGTAATATAAGACAAACAGCTTTATTGAATCGTGTTGAGTTTTTATTAGGGCTGATACGCGATAGCATACACATAGAAAAAGCAAAACCTTCTTGACTTCACAAAGTTGATTAACAGTCGGGTGCTAATACCTGACTAGTTATCACTTTAAAGTTAACTACATGTGAACTGAAGTACAAACACTAACAAGCGCGTTAAACTGCTAAAGGCCAAACGTGAATGGTCCTATTGTAACCTGGTACAAAGCTACCTAACCCTCCACCATAATTTGGACGACACGTTACATTGGCAAAGAAGCGGTAGTCATCATATGGGGCCTGTTGAGCTTGGAGCTCTGCTGCAACCTGAAGGAAACAAAATGTACAATAATCACTAGAGATACAGACAAGCCTTCCCTCTAAACAGACGCTTTCATTAGGATGACTTGCTAATGCGCCACAGAGTCGACCACCGAAGGAACCCGAAGAACTCTTGAAAGGTATGTTACAAATGAAATATTTTTTAACATAGTTACGAAGTCGTTGAAGGCTGTTGATGAGATTATATCTTGTTGGTAAGTATAAATTAAAACATTTTATTGGCTGTTTCTCCATCTTGCAGGAGTGTATTGTAGGTTGGTTTGAGGTATATTGTAGAGTTATTTGTCCCGTTAAGATTTTTTGTTTCAAGTGGACCTGGCGTGTCTCCCACTTTAACAGCCACCGTGATCTTTTCTGCTTGATCACAGCGTTTGAATGTTCTTTAATCCCAAGCAGTGACAGAGTTGTGTAGCTGAGCCAGGCATGTTTACTTCCTTCATGACTCAGACAGATTGAGCTCATTCATGATTTTACTTGCACAGAGGACTTTCGTTAAGTCAAATAGCGAAGCACAAGCTTAAGAGTCAGAACCGCAACCTCAATTGTAATGCACAAACCTCTTCAGCCTTCTTGAATGCCCGGATAAGGTTCTCGCCAACAACTTTTTTAACATCGTCATCGGAGTACCCACGTCTAAGGAGTTCAGCTATAAGATCCGGGAACTTAGTAACGTCACCCAGGCCTTCTGGCATCCTTCACGTACGTTTATAAAACAGACGTTAAGTGTAAAATGTATCTGTTGGTTTCTCTCATAGAGGGGAGAGAACGTTCAACCACAAGTGTTCATCGGACTGATTTCCCGCTCAGATACAGCAGCTGTATCCATCAAGTGATTGGTTCGACAGTTTTAATCAAGATAAGAAAATCTAGTCATAAGAGTGTTGAGGTTTGATGCATGGTTAAGAGAGATTTAGGTTATGGCGTATTTTAGACACGTGTGCACATTTTCGTATTAGGCCGCCATCTTGAATTTGGTAACTGTGAAGGATTGGGGCGAGGGAATATTTGTCGAGGGAGTCAGACGTTAATTAAGTGGAAAAATGGACAAAGCGGGGAGGGGGTAAATTTTTGGCTTCCGGTTAAAAGAAAATCGATTTTCATCGGCTGCTTGCTCTTTTCGGAAAGACGTTCAAGCGCTACTTATTAGGAGAGGGCTTTCAATGATTTGACAGGTTTTGCTGGCGGCAGGCGTTATTTCAAGTGCAACATTCCCACCCACCAACACGCCTCTGCACCAAACCTCTACCAGTCAAGCATCCAATTAGAATCCAAGATGGCGGCATCGAAAACCTGGTTTATCTGGCGCTTTGCTCCAAAATAACGCCTGCACTGCATGCTAGGTTATAGCAGTTTGACATATTGAAAGCAATACACATACATTTAACACAGAAAAGGTCGACTTAACCAGCCTCGTAGCGAAACAATGTAAGAACAAGCTAACATGTTGGTAACCATGCACTTTACCACCCACTATTTCTAAGCTTTTCTAATGAACTGTGGTAGTTTGGTAAATGATATTTATGCGGTTAGTATAATGGACATGCATTAGTAAAGGAATATATTGTCTACTTACGAGGGCACGCCGTCATAATCACTGCCAAGACCAACATGGTCTATTCCTGATACATTTTTGATATGATCAATGTGATCTTAAAAACAAAATGATATAAAAGCTATTGTTGACAATTACATCGTTTAACTGGGATAATGGAAAAAAAGGAGACAACGAAGGTTATTCATTTTTCTAAAGCAACCTTTTATGTACAAAATTAAGTTTTGTGTCGATTTTTGTTGGATTTCACTCTCTGTTTTCTACTGTTCTTAGTTGCAGAACCACCAGCTTCTTCACTCGGTTGAAGGGGTGGCCAATATTTGGTTTTCTTCGATACACAACTTAGTAATGGTAATAGGACTGAGTGGAGTCCAATTCGATCTGTAATCATACGAGTGATTAAACAAATCGGACGACCGCGTAGCGGGAGTCCGATTTGTTTAATCACGAGTATGATTGCAGACCGAATTGGACGACACAAAGTCTTATTACCAATTAATCATAACTTTAACAAAATTTGTGAGGTATAAACTTCTTTTTTTTTTAATCAAAGCACATGAAATTCCAAGATTTTTATGCCAGCAGTGAAAAAAAAAGCCATTTAAGCGCGCGCGTGAAGGCGCGTACTGTCCAATTACTCAGGCGTGACGCGTACTGTCCTATTTAACTGTCCTATGAAGGCTGAAATCAGGGCAGTTGATAGCCAATCAGATTTGAGAATTTAGTTATAGTTATGATTACTGCATTAATCTAACCAATGACAAGCTTTTTACTTAACACAACCAGGAGCCGATTACTCCTGACACAACATGGCGGACTGGAACTGTGTTGGAAACAGCAAACATGCAGTGACGATCTCTTACCTGCCACATCTGTCAACGTCGCATTTCTGGACTCATTCTTACACAAGATGTACTTACTGTAAAAATTCACCATAACCACTCCACCATTCGCAGGCTAAAAGTGAATAATTATTTCTATTATTGAACTGTAATATGTACATTGAAATATGAGGATCTAGGTACAATACAATGTACATTGAATAGTGAGGATCACAGTACATCACAATGTATATTGAATAGTGAGGATCTAGGGACAATATCATGTACATTGAGGGATTTGAACATACCATTCTCTTGAGAACGTCATCAGGTACATTTCGCGCATGATTACAGATAACTAGAGCAGACGAGTGGCTGAATATCACTGAAGATATAAAAAAAAATCATCGTTATGGAATCATGGCCCTCTTAAATATTGAGGTGACAGGTCTTTATAAGATTAGCGAAATTAATAAGCTGACTGATGGTTTGTATTGAGTGAGAAAGAAAAACACTTAAGAAGCAACTGCCTATCCACACCACCCCTGTCAGGATGTACATACCAGGAGCCTTTGTGACATCAAGTGCATCATTCATTGTTTTTGGTGATACATGCGACAGATCAACCAGCATTCCAAGACGATTCATTTCGAGAACAACAGTCTGAAATATTGAACAGTTTATCTTCATTTAAAAAATATATTTAATTATTGTACATCCTGTTAATGTAATACATAGTTCTGAGTACTTGGCAATGATGCATGCAGGGTATTATACCCATGATGCATCAGTGCTATAAAGAGAAACCATGTGCTCGTACAGTGCCAAAAAGAGAAACCATGTGCTGTCGATCAATAAATGTTGTTGTTACTCATCGTTCTCGCCTCGGTACAGTCAATACACCCCAGGGATTTAAGATAATAATCGTAATTGTTAGAGATAAACACATATTTTAAAACACTTGATTCTAGAATTAGTAAAGGAATTGGTATGATTGCGATATTAAGACACATCCCATTTGCCACTTTTAACATCTACCGCTCCGTAATTGAACCTTATATTCCCTATGGTCTCATTGCCTGGGGCCAAGCTGCTTACAGTACATTCATCTAATTAAGTTCTCATTTTACAAAAACGTTATGAATAATATATTTTTAATAAAAAAAACTTTCCATGTTGAAATCTGAGGAGAATGGAACTTGCCTATATCCTGTCTGAATAACTCAGAGACCTTGAGTTAGTTGAATCCAAAAAAATTTCCCGGGTGAGCTTGCCCCTGGACCGTCCTAGAAACTTGCACCTTCGGTGCTTGTTTAGGAAATCGGTCACCATTTATTCTAGATACGCGCCTGATATTAAGCGCGTTTTTTTCATTAGGCTGTGGGAGCAATATTATACACTTAATGTATGGTCCCGAGGGAAACAGTTGGTATTATTTTCTCGAGAGTCCTGATGTTTCCCGAGTCGAGGGGAACATCAGAACTCGAGGGAAAACAAAACTGGTTTCCCGAGGGACCATACGTTAAGTGCTTTGTTATATATTTAGACTTTCCCGTAAACAAAATATAGCAAAAACAAAGATGGTACAGCTGGCGCGGGCAACAACTGCGCAATTGTATCCTGGTCGCGATACATTCTAGCCTGCAGAGCAGGCGTTTTTTTGACGAAAACTCGGAGGTACATTGATTGTGGCCGCCATCTTGAAAAGCAACGGAAAAGACTGAGGGGGAGGGGCGGGGAGGCGAGAGGAGAAAACGCCTGCCAGCAAAGCCTATGAAATTACCGAACGCCCCCTAATTAGTCGCGCCTGACCACTTTTCCGGAAATGCAAACACAGCCAATGAAAATCGATTTCACTTCTTTTCCGGTAGCCTCAAATTACGACTCACGGAAAGCAACAGTGCCCTTTTGTCTGGGTTTCTTAGTTGTTGCCCTAAGAGAACGTTGAATTCATCTTCATGTTTACAGCACAAGTTAATCGAACACCTTCTAGAATCTACTGAAAACACAACAAGGGAGGAAAACAAACCTTTGACCCGTCCATGTTTCTACAGTGTGCGATTCATGGACTATCAGTGCAGCAAGATTCTGGTGTGGAGGAGTGTTGCTCTTTTTGAGCCGACCGAGGAAAGGCGGATCATGTATCTTATGGGGGGCCTCGACCGATGTATCGGTCGAGGCCCCCCTTAAGATACATGATCCGGAAAGGCTTCTCCAAAATTTCTTCTTCAGATCCAAAGATTAGCTGGTATTTGCCGTTCTCTACATCTTCTAAACTGGCGTCGATGTGGCCGTTAACATCGCAGTTGCTTCGGACAATTGATCATGCACAATACTTTTAAGAGGGCAAACAACGATCACACATGCAGGTTTACCTGTCAATATTTCTTTCACCCGCACAAACAACTGAAAAATGAGGCTTTTTCCAAAGCCTGTTGGAAGAACTTCTAATAAATCTTGTCTCGACAACAGCGTCGTAACCGCTTCCTTTTGTTCCGATCGTAATTTAAGCGATATTCCCACTCTAGCGAGCGCAGAAAGAGCTTTCTCCAGGGCGGAATCGAAGTCTTCCAAATCCGGATGAATGAAATTTCGGATGAATCAGACTAAAATACCGGTACTCCTCTCGTAGGGCCCATAAAAAATATAGATGTCCCCTTGATTGGCAGCTAGCAATCAAACATCCGAAACCGCACCAATCAGAGTCCCCGTCGATCTGGTGTACGGGTTCGCCAAACGAACAATGGCTGCGGGCAGGCGTATCTTTTCCTCCCCTTCCCCTCCCCCTTTCCTATTTTAAACCCATCAGCCTCTCCCTTAAAATCAGTTTTTGACTCGTCCCAACTCTCTGGTAGTTTTAACGTCTAAGATGGCAGGACAACGTTTTTCCCGAAAACAATTCATGGATCGCGCTCCAAAATACGCCTGCTTTGCAGGCTAGATACATTCAAATTGGATCGGGGGCACGTGGCCAAGAATGAACCAATCACAGTGCTCACTTTGTTGAGTGAAAGTCTAGGTATATAACAATTTGTGTTGTGAACTATCTGTTTCAAGCTAATCACCAACCGCTGATTGGGATCTGAGCCCGCCCTTTTCAAATGAGGAGGAGGAAGTCGAGACTTTGTACTGAGCGGCGAGATGACACAAGTTAGTCTGATGGTAAACGATGCAGAATATCACTTGGCAGCGATAAATGTACGTAACAACATGAGGTTACTAATCGTGCAAGTCACAAAAATGTTCCAGGGTGAGTTGTATTGTTTCTGGTCTGAGATTCATTCTTATCAACCAACTTACCTTTCCAAAGTCAGTGAGTCCATTATGAACAGGTCCACTCTGTGGATCCCACCAGGCGTCTGCCCTGTAATTTGCCAATTATTGTAATTATTGTGGTGCGTTTGCCATCCTTCAGTGGCTTTACCTTCAGTCCTTAAAAATAGTCGCCATCCACATAAAAACGACTACACCTTCCACGATCAACAATACATTCCATAAAAAAATAAGTCTGTACCCTCAATAAGAGATGTACAATATGTGAAAGCCATTTGGAAGGTTCTACTTTTACATTACCTTTTCTATAATACTAATGTTTGTTGTCTTAGAAAATTCTGACATATAAATAATCTTAAATTAGTTTGGTGAACATTTTTATTCTTGGACTAGACATCATTTCAGTGGTGAGCATTGACACAGAATTATACCGTATGCAGTTCATTTCTCGACCAATTGAAACGGTGAAGAAAAATACACAAAAATGTCAACTGTTGAATGAAAACGTTGGGCTGTTATTTGTTACATTACTCAGTAAGGATATTTCTTAGTTCTCATACCATGGCGTGTGACAGGAGTGGGTCAGTGTCATATATCTGACTCCAAGGTGATACATCATTCGTAAAGTACCAAGGCTAGAGTCAATCATGTGGCCCCCTTCAAGGCCAATCATGGAGCCAATTTTGTTATTCTTCTTGGCATTCCGTATGCCTTCAACTGTTGTTACAAATTCAAGGTCATTTGGGTACTTGTTCACCAAGCGCTTGATAACAGCAACTTGCTCCAATCCCAGTCTGACAGCATTCTCAAGTCGTGTTGAGCATGGACAGTATGCGGCCCAAAACTGAACATTCGAAAGAGAATAAAATATTCAGTTGCAATAACAGAGCGAAGAGCTAAACACTAACATTTACATTTCACTGCTGATCAAGAGAATCAAGTTTCTGTGTGTCACGGTTGTTGTGCGTGCGTGCGTTGTGTGATTGTTTGTGACCTGAGTGGCATTTATAACCTTTGATCAGGAAATTGAGATTTGGAATTTCGTGAAATTTCATGTTACCAATCAACCTTTTAGGATTTTCGGATTCCCGGCTTAACAAAGGATTTAGTTGGGATGCTGAGAAAGCTGTTTCTAGAGAGACAAACGTTCTTAAAATGATTCACTTTACCTGACTTCCAACCATGCCTTTCTTCAGCCTTGGTATATCTGTGTGCCATTGGGGTTCTCCTTTATCAAATGTCATGTTTTCAAATCTGTTGTGATACTTCATACGCACTTGGTAAGGAATATCATTGTGCCTGAAGAATAGAATATTAAATGCGATTACAAGGGCAGCGCTGTTATTTAGCGAACAGTTAGATATGTTGTTTCAACCAACTCACTCAGGATGTCAAAATAGCAATCGGGGATCCATCTGAAAAAATGTGTAAAGTCGCTCTGAAAAGAGTCAGTATGGTATCCGAATGAATAAGTTAACTACCTGCGTTAACCTTAAAGTTAAACCTGTTAAACCTACTAATTTATTTTTAAACCCTAATTTATTTATTTTGTGTTGTCAAGAGGATTTCTAGTTCCAAATTTAGTTCAGATTTCGATTCGATGTAGCCTAGAATCCCACGGTAAGCCATTCATTTGCTGGGTGTGCAAAATGTTACCTTGGGACACATAATGGGAGTTGTAACACATTCTTCGATTCCTGAAAACGGCTCTCGTAACGATCTTATCAAAACACTCGGCGAGACTGGCATCAGAGGAACTTTTAATCGATAACGAACCGGCGCCAAACATTTGACTCTCATCATTGACTCATTAGAATGAAGAAGGAGGATATTACAGCGTTGGTCCAACGATAACCATACCCGACATTTATCATAAAGTTTTAATTCTCCACCGTGCGAAAAGTCACTCCAAACACACTTAGTTTTTTTAACTCTGTTAGGTAACATCTGCGGAGAGAAGTAATTGCTCGGCATTCATCCAAACATAATCGCTTAGGGCTTTCTCTTAACACGCGCTTCGATGCAGGTTATGATGGATTCCCCGGGACAAAATAACACATGTAATCTAGAGGCTTACTTTAATCTGAGCTGATCAATCATTTGAGGAAACCCTCAACAATACACTTCTAAGTTTAGTCTGAGTGCGTAAGGTGTATGAAGAAACATTGTTAACATGTTACTCTCATGTACTTTACAGCCTTCCAGTTCACTGAACACAAAGAGAGAATATGAGGACTGAATGACGGTGTTAACCTACCCATCCACAAGGGGCGTTTCTGTGAGGATCTCTACAGCTCGAGCATAGTTCGTGTCGCGGGCTTTACGGCGCTCAGAGAACAAAGGTACAGACCCCGTGCTCCACACAAAACCAAGCAAATAGAAAGCGATCACGGAATCACTGCACAACATTGTAAAGGTAGAGTTGGATGCCAGCGTCACCCAGTCGAGTAACTTATGGAGATTAAATTTCTTATTATAATTTAACCCCGCCTTTTGTGCTGTCTTATTGTAACCGCTATACAAATGTGTCTATTTACGTTTTATGGTCCAGTTTTGTATTTTAAGTATATTAATAGTGAAATTTGTGCGAAATCGAACTTCCAGGTTTCAACTTGCCTGCCACAGAATATGCAGAGAGTCAACAAAATGGCATAGCTTTCTTACCCATAACCGAAGGAAAACTAAAAATGTAGTGGACTCTTGGCTTACGAATGCGGACGAATTCTCGATGTTCGTTTCTCATAGCATGAAAGTCAATCTTTTCCGGCGAGGAGAAACGAGTAGAGACCGCAAAGAAGTGATGGTACAGGCTGGTGCGATGTGAGAACACTTTAACTTGTTATGATACCCTAAACCTGGAACAGAGAAAGAGTTTGCTCAGTAATTTTCCTGTAATTGTTTTAAACACGGGAAGAATTTTCGTATTGTAAACATTTTTTTGGAAAAAAGTTTGCAGATATCAGAATTTTGTTTTCCCTTTTGCTGTAGTCTATAACACTACCTTGTCTTTCCAAAGAGTTCTGTCGGAAATGAGCTTGAAACGTGTGAGGGTAAAAAATGTTTCCGTACCATGATTTCAGTAAGTTTCCGTTTTTAGTTACTATCACACCCTTCATGCTACTTGCAATATATTTATATCTTTGGTGATGAAGACGATATCCATATAAGGAATGATAGCTCATGCCGCAGAAATAACACGATACCTCAATGATAAGCGTCATAGGTGTCGGTCGCGCTAAGTGTGTGTATCCAGCATTCCTCTTTCAGGGTTCTCTTTCTAAAGGTTCTCATTTTATCTAGTATTGCAGTGAGTTATTGACAAGTATTGTTTTTCAGGGAGAAGCACAGCTTTTGTGTTCCTGGAGTGTTGTAAGGCGGTACACTGATCCATCCATTTCTTACAAGGTCCACAAAATGAATCACAAGGCAGTATTGATAGGAGCAGCAGTTGTAGTTGTCTTGGTCATCGTCATAGCTGTACCTTGTGCATTACTGTTGGGAAAGAAAGATTCTGCAGATGATGAGAAGAAAACTTGCATGCAGCGAGCGGAGGCGGTCCTCGACGAAACGCCTTTGGTTGATGGGTAACGAATTTGCTCAGTTATCTGTACATATCTACCACCATAACAAAACTCTTACACAGGTTTTTCCATTTACTGTTTTAATGATTCGATTTTTACCGCTGGCAACTGGCTTCGGTTCTTGCAAGGTATGCATGCTTGTAAGGCAAACAGCAGCTTAATACTCAATACAGGGTTTGTAAACACAATATGATGATCAACTAGGAGGTCGGAAGCATGTTTTACAGAGGTATCGAGCTTTAATTGAGAGACCAGTTTTATGCCAGTTCTTGTTTAGTATTCCGGGTTTGACGGTTCATTTTATTAGATACTTTGCCTGATGATAACATTGCCCGGAAACAGGGGCTTCACAAGGTTGGTTTATTGAGATAAATGGTTAAACGATATTGGATACAGCTGAGTATAATAAGAAGAATTACGCAGATCGAGGAGGATGTTTGGAGGAGGCCAATTTGGTACAGACAATGTTTCGCACTGAAAACTCCACAAGGATTTCCTTTGAATGATTTATTCTAGAGCAATCAACAATCAATACATTGAGCAACATTCCGATGTCGTCTTACATTACACTGAAATCACAAAACAGACGATCTAACCCGGTAGCTGTAGCAAACACAACAAATACATAAATAATGCAAAAAGTGTAGTTTGACCTAGACTGACCGTCGAATGATTCTTGGAGATTGACAAGAGACTCTTAGCTTACAACAATTGCCACGTGAATTAAGTTAATGAATGAGTGTCGGCAAATAAACGTAAAGCAAAATAATCGTCGAGAATCAAAGGATCCTTATAGTGAATTTCGAACCATGAATTCATAGGTCGCGGCAGACGCCAAAACCTTCGTCGATGCCTTCGTCTTCCCTGTCTGAGGATTGTCCTATAAAGCTCAATGCTCAACCTTCTGCGGCGGAGACCATGAAAAGCATTGATAATAATCATCTGCTGCAAATTCAGGAGATTAAAATAGACCTGCATAAAAGTGGCGAGCAGGAGAAGTACTCTGAACATGATGTAAATAAAGTGTTGCACGTGAAAGGAGTTTCCCGCCCGTAAACCGGTACCTAGTATTTTGCTATATGTCGTTCGTGCGCGACCGCAAGCCTGGCCATTATAATTGGATTATGTTATGTCGGGATTTGCCCGCGATCATTTTTTGGTAGCGACATATCAACACCTGTCTTCCAACGCGACCCCTACCTAAATGTCAGCGATTTCCGGAACTGTCAATCAAATAACGTAATTAATATTTGAATCCTTGGAGACCTGCATGATTCTCATATAATAGCAAACACAACTCCAGTAATAGTTAAATGAGTTATTTTTTAAATCAATGACCGTCGCACGATATCGTTTTCTATACTGAGAAACATCGAAATCATGCAACAACCAACGTGGACCCAAAGATCAAGAGATTCGGTTCCTGACAGTTTCTGTAAAAATTCAGCCATTCAAAGCGTGTTTTCGTGCCGCTTATATCAGTAATATTTCGGCACAGGGTTCCATTCCTTGGTTATTATGGGATTTCCCATGTTTTTTCCCCTAACTATAGCTTATAATTTCTACCGGACCATTCAAGAGACTTTCTTGCCTGACTTGTGTGTTCGTTCTCTTATTCCCTAATTCGGCGATTTTTTTCTCATTCATCGTTTAAACTCAGCTCTCAGCCACTTTCCTTTGAACAAAGATACTGTTGAGTGACATCAGTGATCCCAAAATCAACCTGTTATTTTGTCTTGGACATCAGCTGTTTCCCTCCAGGTAGGAAAACCACAAAAAGATTGTCTTTGTTCTTTCAGACATAACGACCTTCCATGGCAGCTTAGGAAAAATTTTATGAATCGTCTGGAGAATCTGCCCCTTAACAAAAACATTCCAGAATTCCACACTGACATTCCACGGCTGAGGAAGGGCAAAATAGGATCACAGGTATTACCACGAAACAAGAAGATAAGTGATTGCAGTTGCAGTTCCTCCTAATTAATTGTTGTAAAAAAGTAGTAATTTCATGGATACAATCAAATATTTTAAATTTATCATTGATAGGGTTAGCCTGCCGTAGTAATCGAATCCCGCTTTGTATGGGTCTCCATTCAACGAGTAGTCTCCTTCGCAGCCGTTATTAGGATCGTCACGCAACTCTCCTCCCCACTAAGTGACGAGTGACGATGGAGCAGGCGCAGAACTGGCGAGAAGCGTTGGTTTCAGTCTCTCCTCCTTTTCTTCTTTTATTTTGCATTGCTATTGTTTCCGCCGCTGAACGATGACCAAACCCCAATTAAAGCGGCGCGCTGTAAGCAGCCGTTGATAAGACTAGACTGTGATACAGCAGAAATGAGCATTGTTGCTCCATGTCCTCCCCGTGTATAGCTGATTGAAAACAATCTATTCAACACTCCTCTCACACAAAACAGCGACAAAAGAATTGATATCGATGTTTGTTCTCGCAGTTTTGGGCGGCGTACGTTTCCTGCCGTAATCAGTTTACAGACGCCGTGCGATTGTTTGTGGAGCAAATTGACGTCATCCATCGCTTTGTAGAAAAATACCCGGATGTTTTTGCCTTCGTGACCACTTCCCAGGGAATCAGAGATGCTCATAAGGACAAGAAGATCGGCTCTCTGATTGGCGTAGAAGGAGGCCATGCCGTTGATAGCAGTCTGGATACTTTGAGAATGATATATGACATGGGAGGGCGTTACATGACGCTGACTCACGGATGTCACACACCATGGTAAGTGATGTGTACCCTCAGTCACAGGTCAATCGTTTTACAGGTCATTTAAAAGATGGTAAAATATTACTTACCAATGGACATATTAATTTTTCAGGGCAGATTCAGAGAAGCCAGGAGCCCCAGGCAGTAGTGGATTGACAGATTTTGGCATAGTAAGCAATAGTTCATTCACATTCGGCAGAATATTAATAGATTGAAGTATCTCAAGGAGAGAGGTATCTGCCAGTTAGTTACTTAAAGGGCCCTTATTCCACAGATTAAAAACAGACGCCCATGTTTCTACATTACTTCAATAGATTCAACGCTGCATGAAAGAAACACACAAACGTCGCAACATTGTAAAATCTTAAGTGAATAAGTTTTAATGGAAGGCAAAGGGAAAAAACACCGGGTTAGCGCTAGGGGCGTGGGCTCCAATTCCGTTATGACTTGGTCTATTTTCATTCTAAAGTGAATTCGCCTGGTGGAGTTTTTTGAAAAAACAATCCCCAGTTGTGGAGTGCGATGGCTCGGCATATAACATGAGATGTTATTGAGTTTGAGTTGGAGATTAACTTTTGTTGTTTTTGTCATGTTAGATCCTGGTGAAAGAAATTAATCGTTTAGGAATGTTTGTGGATATATCACACGTATCCCATGCAACCATGCATGATGTACTGGATGTAACCCAGGCCCCTGGTGAGTGCACATGACTCGGCTTTCTCTGTTAAATTCATTATGGGATCTAGCTGGCTAATTTTTCTAGGAAAATGTTGTTTTTAACACGAGAAAATAAAATTTATATCTTCAAGCCGCCGTGTAATGTTCTTTTTATTATATGGACAAAAAACCAGTGGGAAAATTTTTTTAGGACGCGCGCGTACATCCGGGACAATTTGGTACATGACTTTTTCATATCTTTACTGAGTGGAAATATGGAAAATACGAGTGTTTTAGTTTCCGGTAAATTTATCCCTATAGTAAATAAATAATTTAATTAGGTATTTATTTATTAAAAGACCATGATTATAAGCTTCTCCCAAACTGTGATTTTTCTGATCGTGAATTAATTGAATCACTCTTTGTCGAAATTAATGTTTCTCATGGGAAAAGCATTGTTGTTGGAATTGTTTATAGGCCGCCGAATCAAAATGTAGACGAATTTAATGATATTCTTTCCAACATCTCTAAAGACAATAAACAATGCTATATCATGGGCGATTTTAATTCTGGATCTTCTTCAATACAATCATCACGCACACACTCAGGAATTTTTCCCAATCATTTCGACTCATTTCGAATCATTAATTGACAACATATTCACCAACCATCTTTCAAAAAATGTGTTTAATGGAATTGTCCTAAATGATTTCTCCGATCGTCTTCCCGTCTTTGCGTATTTTCATGTTGAAATTACACCACACCTTGGAGTAAAGAAAATTTTCAAGCGCTCTTTTTATTGAAAACAACGTTAAGAAATTCAATGATTCTCTTTCTCACACATATTGGTCCACTTTTCTCAACGAGGATGACCCAGATGAATCTTACAACGGCTTTGTCAACGAACTTTTCCAGACTTTAAAAACGCCTGCTTCCCGTTGAGGGCCATTACAAGTAGACAGTTAAAACTCTGCTCCCCTTGGTCAACCACTGGCCCCCTCAAATCTATTAAGGAGAAGAATAAACTCTACAAACGATTAATCTAACAGATCCTGTGAATCACAGTATAAAGCATACAAAAACAAACTAAATCATTTAATCTGCGTCGTCAAGCGCTCATATTATTACAATCAGTTTGAGAGTGCGTAAAAAGATCTTAGATAAACTTGGAAACTGTCGCACGAAGTTATCAACAAACGAAGGAGTAGGTCCCCTTTGCCCTCGTCATTTAAGTCAGTGAACAGTACTTTAACTGATACCGCTGAGATTTCTGATACATTTTGCAAACATTTCACTAATATTGGTCCCAATTTGGCAAATTCTGTACCCACAGTTATTGTTCTTTTCGTTCTTTCCTGACTGGCAACAATAACTCACCTCAGTATCACCCTAACTCTAACCAATGAACCGGAAGATATCACCTCAGTATCACCCTAACTCCAACGAATGAACTGTAAGATATCACCTCAGTATCACCCTAACTCCAACGAATGAACTTGAAGATATCACCTCAGTATCACCCTAACTCCAACCACTATAAATGAACTGGAAGATATCACCTCAGTATCACCCTAACTCCAACCACTATAAATGAACTGGAAGATATCTGCAGTGCATTTGCGTTGAGGAAAGGCCCGGGCTATGACAAAATCCCAATGCAGGTGATCGAAAATTCTTTTCACTTCATTTCTGCACCCCTGATGGACACTATCAATCTTTCTCTTTCTAAAGGTATTTTTCCGGATAAACTGAAAATTGCCAAAGTGACGATCCCGAACTTTTTGTGAGTTATAGACCAATTTCTTTATTACCTTTGAAAGTGTTATGTATAACAGGATAATATGATTTGTTATATTATTATGTTGTTATCAGTTTGGCTTTCGGAAAAGTTATTCAACTTCATTCGCATCAACTCATCTCATTAATAAAATTTGCTCCGCAACTGATCGACATGAAACTACTACTGACAGAGGTGTTTTTAGATCTTTCTTAAGCATTTTACACTCTTAACCATCAAATTATGTTTAACAAGCTGGAACATTATGGTGTGGCTCTGCAGTGGATGAAAAGCTTCTTTTCTTGCCGCCAACAATTTGTTCAATTTAGTCTAGCCTGTTCCTCAATGCAGACCATCAAATGTGGCTTTCCTCAAGGTTCTATTCTGGGTCCTTTATTTTTTCTGCTATATATAAATGATCTTCTTAACGCCTCTAATTAACTCAACCCTTACTTTTTGCTGACGACATAGGTATTTTCTATTCTCACTCTGACCTCACTAAGTTGCAATCTATTTTAAATGATGACTTGTGTACAACTATGACATGTGGTTGAAAAGTAATAAGTTCTCTGTGAAAGTAAAAAAAACTCGCTATGTCATCTTTAAGTCGAGTTTATTGTAATCTCTCTCTTTTTCTTGGACATTATTCGCTGGAACAGACTAACGTAACTAAGTTTCTAGGAATGTACGTGGACGAGCACCTTGCTTGGAAACACCACATTAGCTATGTCTCTAAACAGATCCCTAAGTCAGTTGGTATAATATTTAGGGCCCGATTCTACCTATCAGAAAAAAACAAATCAACTCTGTACTACGTGTTAATTTATCCCTATATCACCTTTTGTAACTCCTCTTGGTCGTCCACGTATGTGCCCAACTTAAATGGGATTTTCATTCTGCAAAACCGTGCTATGCGAGCCATCACCAATTCCGATTATCGAGCACATTCTACTCCATTGTTTGCTAAATTGGGTATCCTTGACATTTTTCAAGTGCACTCATTTCAAATAGCCAAGTTAATGTTTTATTGTCACAATCAATTGTTGCCTCCAATGTTCCTCAACTTGTTTGAGACAAGTAGTGGAATTATGGCACCAGAACGGCTAGATGTTACCGCCCTCATTTCTGTCGTACAAACATTAAGAAATTTACAATTCTCTTTCAAGGTCCTATGATTTGGAATTCTCTCCCTACTTCAATTACATGTTCAGTAAGTTTTCTTACCTTCAACAAAAAATGTTAGAGTTTTTATATTTAAAGAATCTTAAATCTGTTATGCCGCACTCACACAGCACCAAATTATACTCTTATATTATCCTTCGAGGTGGCCTCTCCTATAAGCCTTGTGGTTTCCTTAGATCTTCTCGCCACTAACTTAGGTGTATTAAATGTAAATATTATGTAAATAGAAAATAAAAATAAATAAACAAAATGGTATTGTTTGGAATGGTTGGATCACTTACTATCCCAAACGTGACTTTTCATTTTTGTTTACTTAGTTATTTTTAGTCACTCAAGTGCCTATGCCCTATGTAACCACACACGAAATGTTCCTGATGAGGTACTTAGGAGAATGGTAAGTGGATTGCTGGATGGATTTAGTGCCAGCTCCCCTAATATTTAACTGGTAAGGTATTACGTTAGTAGATGTAACATTTCAGCTGTCTCTGTGTTTTTTAGCCCAAGAATGGAGGAGTCATTATGGTGAATTTTTATAATAACTACTTGACGTGCAGTGATAACGCTACACTAAGTGATGTGGCAGGTAAAACGTATTTCAGTGTATTGCAAGCAAATTGTAACATTTGTTTGATACGCCGTTTTGCTATTTGGAACTCTTTTATGACAAATGAACACAGATATAAAGAAGTATGATGAAATGCTACACTGTTAAATGACTTGAGTTCTGTGAATATATAACGTTGCGTTGTATTGATCAAACTAGCATTGTCTCATGTAATTTACTTCTCCCTTCTTGCATAACAAATATTGGTTCTCCCGCCCACGCCTGCTTTTCGCTTCTCTTGTCGCTTTCCATGGTTCTTCTTCCCATTTTCACTCCCTCCGTCATACGGTTCTTTCATTCTCATTTCACTTCAAATGAGGGATTGTTATATTTGAAATCACTTTGTTATTGTTAAAAGATCATATCGACCACATCAAGACAGTTGCCGGCATCAATCACGTGGGTCTTGGTAGTGATTACGATGGTGTTCCCAGGTAACATTGTTTCCTCGTTGTATGATTTCGGTACATTGCTGGTCGTGGCTGTTCGTGGTATTTCACATTCGTGACGCTTTGATAGATGTTTCTGTTCCACCTGTCAGGGTTCCTGAAGGTCTTGCTGATGTTTCAACTTTTCCTAAACTCGTGGAGGAGCTCTTCAAGCGTGATTACACTGAGGAAGAAGTGAGAAAAGTGATCGGACTCAATCTGATTAATGCCATGGAAAAAATGGAAAAGGTAAGCAGGTTGAATGTGCAAAAGCAATAATAAAAAGCAATCAGTAACGACAATAATGATAATAATAATGATAATGATACTAATATTACTGAATAATAGTAAAATTAGTATGTGTAATCAAATGGTGACGAGTGAAATTATTCCCTAATTTCACTCGTCACCATTTGATTACACATACTAATTGCGTTTTAACATGTTAACTTGTTATGCTCTTGGAGCTTTTCACTCTGATGACCGGGGGCCCGATAAAACTGATCGGTGTGAAAGCAAGCACATGTTGCCCGGTCGCGTGTTTAGTCATAGAGTTATTCTCTGTTTTTTTTATTATTATTATTTTGGCCAGGTTGCTGCTGACCAGAAGAATGACGGTGTTCAGCCACTTGACAACTATATCTATGTCAATAAAACTTGCCGACCAGCGTGGTTTGGACTTTAACGGATCGAATAGAAATATATATAAAGCAAGAGCTTTTCTTTTTAATTAGTTCATTTCAGTTTTATGTAGGATCGATCTGAATAAAGATGTATCTATGTACAGCAGCTATTTAATCAATGTATATGCTGTAACCGCGGTAAGCTTCCTGGGTTAAGTAGATCTTAGGATTTCTCAAGGAAACATATCCCGGTTTATCTGAGACATTTCTGTTGAGATGAAAGCTCGACTCCCGCAAGTTCAGGGACGGCGGAGCCGGGGGGGCTGGGGGGGCTTTAGCCCCCCCACTTTTTATTTTGCTTAAGCTACAACTTTATGCAAGCCTCGTCGGGAACTTTTCGCGTTTACGTATTTTTAACATTTTCTCAGCGTGTGCTTCCTTCCCACAGACGGGAAGCTTGTGTCCAAAAACCGCAGGTTAGCGTTGGAGACCGGAAGGCTGAAGTACCTTTCATTTTACGCTTTATCCAGGCTAATTATTTCGAGAAGTATGTCGCGGAGAATGTTGTAAATACGATTTCCGAGACTCTAGACCCCCCTACCAACTCGCGCCTCCGGCGCTCGTTTTCAGCCCCCCCACTTCAAAATACGCTCCGCCGTCCCTGAAGTTCTAGTCATTCTCGCGTATTTCACAATATCGTTGTGTATTTCATGACGGCAAGAAGAGGAAAAAGGTCATCAGAGGTCTTACTGACATTGTCCCCAGTTATGGCTTTTTGTTCCAATTTTGCACTGTCTGAGGGCGGCAATTGTCTTGAGCCTTTCGGAAGTGTTTCATCTTTGTGACTTTATCTTTGCGGGAAGTTGTGTTACATACTTCTTGTGCATGCTTTATTGACATACCTTCACTAGGAGCGTTCCTCGCCTTTATGTTCCTGGTCGTGAGTTTTGACAGACCTATTGTACTTTGTAGCTACTTTTAGAAACGCCTTTCGCACGAAATGATAGTGCTTTCGCTGAGATTCGCAAGTAAGTACCAAGTAATGTGGGGATAGTTTCTAAAGAAACTAGGGCCCCGTCCACACGTATCTGGATATTTTCGAAAACGGAGATTTTTTTCTCCGTTTTAGCCTTCCGTCCACACGTATACGGCGTTTTCGATCACTGAAAACGGAGGTTTTCGAAAACGCTCTCCAGAGTGGAGATTTTTGAAAACGGAGATTTATCGTATTCGTGTGGACGGGCGAAACGGAGGTTTTCGAATACGATGACGTCATACTTAAGATCCAGTCCTTCCCGCACAAAGTTTGCATCTTTAAAACCGATATGGCGGGATGTCGGTCGTTTCGCCTACAGGATGATTCGCCTACAAGTCGATTCGTCTGCACTTGAGTCGATTCGCCTACACGTTCTGAGACGTTTCGCCTACACTGAAGTCGATTCGCCTGCAACCCACTACCCTAGAATAGTAAATTAGTATAGGAGAATTATCACTTTTAGCGACTACAGTTCCCCTTGCCTTTTGATTTTGATTTGGTGGTGGCTTTTTGACCAGACTTTGACGACATTTTGAAACAGTTTCAAGCGGATAAAACAGGTTACAACCCACGCGACGCGACGAGAAACAAACAAAGATGGCGCCAAGAAATGAATTCCACGGGCTTCAGTCTCTTCCACAGCGCATGCTTTATTAGTTACAGCGCATACTCTGTAGAGAGAGCTAGCGTATTTTTCTGGCTTTAGCGTATTCGTGTGGACGGGCGAATACGATTTGAAAACGCTACGTGTGGACGCGTATGTTTTTGAAAACGGAGAAAAAAATCTCCGTTTTCAAAAATATCCGGATACGTGTGGACAGGTCCTAGGACCTAAACGATCGTTTCAAATCACCGACCGTTTCACATGCACTTCCGCCAATGTTATCTATTGCATAAAATGCACCTTATGCAAGAAAATATACATCGGCGAGACTGGAAGAAGATTAGGTGACCGTTTCCGCGAACATCTGCGTGACGTCGAACGAAATGACAAAGATGCATCGAAACCTGTAGCGCGACACTTTAATCTACCTAACCACTCAACTCACAACATGGCGGTATGTGGCCTTTTCGTGCATCAGGGCAACACGGAAAGCCGTAAAAACCTAGAACAGAAGTTTATCTTCCAACTCGGTTCTCTTAATCCCCACGGTATCAACAAACGTTTCTCATTCATTTAATCATTCATCTAATTTATTCACTTCCATTCACACAATGCTATGGTTCCACCAATAGCATGGCTCTAAACTTCTCTATGTAAATTGAACGTAACCCACAATCCTCTCATTCGCTCCGACGAAGGGCTAACGCTCGAAACGTCAGCACCTCCCTTTTACCTTACGGTAGTATACCTTACTTAATCAACTCGTTTGATTAAGCCAATTTCTTAAGTACCAAGTAAGCTGCGGACAAAAAAAGAACTCTTCTCCGTATTTCCTCCTGCATACCAGCCAGGCTTGGGAAATCATAGAGAAGCCAGTCTTTCTTACTTTTGTTCAGAAAATACACCACAGACAGTGCTGCTTACCCCCTACAGTATGTGATGTACCAATCTCCCAAATGTCACATTACTGTTGCCGCTGGTACCGGTGGATGAGAGAGCCTGGGTTTTGAACGAGCCAGAAAAGTGGGTACGAAACAAAATGGCGGTTGTCTTGACTCGTCTCTCTGTTGCGCGCTCCATGGTGTTACGCAGTCCTTTTGCGTTCAACGATAGCTTACATTATTTACAAACACAACGTAGACCTTCCTTCCTTAGTACTGACATTGCGTCTCCTAAAAAGACTGTGAATGGTGTAGAAATTTACTACGAATCTTCAGGTCAAGGACGGCATGCTTTGTTGTGTATCCCTGGAGCTTTAGGAACGACAAGAAGTGACTTTGGTCCACAGCTTCAAGGACTAGGTGACCATTTCACTGTGGTAGCCTTCGATCCACGAGGATATGGAAATTCCATTCCTCCCAAGCGAGATTTTCCACCAGACTTCTTCTCTAGAGACGCAAATGATGGAGCAGCACTGATGCGAGCACTGGGTAAGTGGTTATGGTTAAGTCTGCCTAGTGGTCACCCAGTGGTAATGTTACTAGAACGTTTTCGGAAACTGAAAAACAGTCGGGTCGAAAATCTTAGGGATTTCATCTTTGATTCGGGAGAATACATGGCAGCTGAAGACCTACTAGACACCATGCGACAATAACGAAAGTGTAAATTGATCAGATCTAGGATCCCGCTACGAAAAACTGATGCCACAAAATTGGTTACAAAAGAAAACGATATAAAGGACGCTATATGCAAATTTTACTTTTTACACTAGCAAAACATAACGGAATGCACATTCATTCAAGTGCAAACAGTGTTATCACAGTCACTATTCACTCTTGTTTCACTGTCTGTGAAATGGATAGGCATGAAGCAACATAATAGGAACTGACTCAGGTTCAGACAGATTAAGCATGGATAAGAAATATTAACACAAAACAATATATATATATATATATATACAATCAAAGCAAAGGATGAAATTTGGGTACCTGCATGCTGTGTTCACAGTTTGTATCTATTGAAAAGCTGAAGACATTTTCATAATTGTTACAAAATAATTTGGTTGTCAGTGAATAAACAGTCAAGCTTCCAACTTATACAAGGGTATGATCCATTGTTTTGTTCTAGGTCATTCTAAGTATTCTGTGCTGGGGTGGAGTGATGGAGGGATATCTGCTATGATATTGGCTGCTGATAACCCCCAGTGTGTTCATCGTTTGGTTGTTTGGGGTTCTAATGCAACAGTTACAGAGGAGGACTTGCGTTTATATGAATCAATCAGAGATACATCACAGTGGAATCCAAAGATGAAACAGCCATTAGAAGGTACAGCAATCTCCTTATACCTTTTATGATTGTGTTTTCTTAAATAATGACCAGTGAGGCTCAGTAGATGTGTTGGTCTTATACTCATGTACTGCACTATATGTCTTTGCATGCTATTTCTCTTGCCATGGTTCACAATGAAGCATTAATTTTCTCCTGGTATAGCCCAGGAATGGCATTATGGTACTGCCATCCCAGTCAAGTTTCATTTCAGTCTTTGCTTTGCCACCAGCCACTATCCAAAACAATATGACAAATATGTTCCTTGTCTGTTAATAAAACATTTTCCACGTTTGGTCAAAAATCTTTTCTTGGGGAATTGGTAGGATTCTTAAAACTGCTCTCGCTATCACATACAGGGACCTTGCCATATTGACCGGGCTCAAATTGTTTATGTCCAGCAAAAATCTTTACTTGTCAGTCATGTTTACTAGTTGCTTATATTTGTAAACTGTTTTAAATGACTAGTCAAATCATCAACTGCGAGTCTTAGATTCTGTTGAAGACTTGACTTTTGCAATCTCTGCAGTCAAGATTCAACCTGAAAAAGAAGAGGCTGGAATTGTCTTCCAACTTGCAATCTCGCAAGTACCCAAGTGCAATCCTCTACTAGCTGGAGTAAACCCGCCATCCAAGCTGACAACAGTGAATACATGTAGCTTCTGAGTGGTGCTTCATCTCAGAACTAGACAACTGTTTCTCCTATTGATTGTAACAATGTTAACAGTAATGCACTAACATATTTTATTTTGCTGTTGTTGTCAAGAATTGTATGGGAGAGATAGACTACAAGAAATGTGGAGTGCATGGATTGATGGAATTAGCCATTTCTATACCCAAAGGGGAGGTGATATTTGTAAGAGTGCTGTGAAGAGGATTAAGTGCCCCACTCTTGTGATCCATGGTCAGAAAGACCCTTTGGTGCCGCAATTTCATTCCGAGTTCTTACGTGGCAACATTCATGGGGCCAAACTTCATCTGATGCCTGAAGGAAGACACAATCTGCATCTCCGTTATGCGGAAGAATTTAATGCAGCTGTAAAGGCATATTTGGAAGATGAGCACTTGGACTCAAGTCACACACAGTTCATGTAATTTTTGTCTGTAGAATTTGAGAATTATTGCTATTCTATACTAGTCTGCAACTGTGTGGAGACAGTTTGTTGATATTTGATGTGTCAATTTTTAGCAAAGTATCTGTTATGAACAAATGTTAAACATTGTCAAGTTGCATTTTTATTAATTGAACATTAGGGTTTGGAGGTCAGGGCAAAAAGAAAAACTATGGCATTTATTCCGTTCCCTGTCGGAGCATTAAGAACAATGCCAACTGGGTTCAGCCATTAGTGACTTATTCATGGTTCATGCTGAATAAGCACTATCCAGCTTTTGCACATCCAAGCCCTCATCCTCACTCAATAATCAGATCCTTCAGTCTGTTACTTTCATGTTATATCCTACTACCAATGGTTTTCCTTTTCTGAAACTATAACACACAACACACTCCAGTTGTTTTAAAATTTATTTATATTTCTCCAAGTGCAAAGCATTTGGGAGTCACTGAATAAAGAAGTTTTCCTGCTCTGAGTTTAGGCCACTTTGACTGTTGTCCACTGCAACCATCTGCATATGGGTGGGGTGATACTTGTTACCTGACATAAAATGACCTATCATGTTATCAGAATATCACTGGACAGAAGGTATTTACTGTTTGACAGACAGAATAGAATACAAGTTACAGTAGCATGTATGATACATGCCACTGTTTATTGTTCAATTATCTCTGGAGGCAGAAACAATAATGGTGTCAATTAAAATTAATATCAAACAGGAGCTACAACTTATAGTTATTCATCAGATCCAGTGTTACGCTTTTGTCGCCTGTTCCTGGGTGAACGACGTGGAGAATTCTTGCCAGATACTGAAAGAGAATGATAGAGAGTACACACCAATTAGAAACAAAACACTCCAAAAATTAACAGTCACCTCCAAGAGAATTTTGAATATATGAAAATAACACTTGCTCTGAGCTTACGAAAATGCAACAAAGCCTAGGTTTTTTCTTCTAACTTGCTGCTTAAATCCAAATGATGGTATTAGCTTGGCAAAGTGATAGCAACCAGAAAACGTTTTTTGTTTACCAAATTCTGTGGTGGTTTCTTTAGGTAACCAGTCATAGTCAATATCAGTGTTCTGCTGGGTGCCCATCTCAATGACTGGTTTGGCCACTGACTTCTTACCCTGGACGAACAAATCATACTCATCATTAAACCAAGTGCAACAAGAGCCTGCATTCAACTGACAGCAACTGCACAATCAAAGGACTTGCAAGTATGTGCATTCACCAACCCACACAAGCAAACATACAGCTGTATGTTACCCTTAATATTATTCAAACAAGGCCACACAACTCTCCTATAAACAAGCCTTCACTTCCACAGTATTACTGCTAGATGTCACTCACTCCTATGTACAGGTGAAAAACTTTTGTTAGCTTCACCTTAACTGAGGCAAAGGCATAGTGGCCTGCCATTACCAACAGGAGGGCCACAGCTACAAGGAACACATACAGGAAGAATCTAAAAAAAAAAGAAAATGTTATCAGTATGGCTTGGTTTATTAAAGACTGTGACAAACCACAAGGCTTTAATAGAACAAAGCAGTGCTTCTTACGTTTCACCATCAATGCCTTCATCACTTTCTATAACATTAACAGTCTCATTGAAAACTGCATCCATGAATGGTTTTCCTTCCTAAAAACAACAATGTACTCTAATTTAATATTGGATATAACAAAATACGGTACTATACTATAACAATACACTGTTGATAACACAGCTATAAACATATCAACCTACAATACCACGCAGACACAAGCAATTAATTTGGCATTGTAGGAAATACTTTTGTCTGAGTCATTACGTTAATTATTGCATTTTATAAAGAACACAAATCTAACTAGTACATTCATGCTGTACAACCGGCTAAAAACAAAGCCATGGTAAAGAACTTCAACATAAACAACTCACCGAGTCCTTATAGACAAGATTAATGGTCAGCCCAAATGGACGTCCACCAAATGACTCGTGTGGTTTGAATGCATATTCAAATGAAGCCTAAGTACAGTAATGATACATGATTGACTTAATAATAATTATTGTAAGAAGCTACAAAACTTTGAAACAGGTATGGAAAATAACATTTAAAGAAGCAAACAGTGGAACAGTAAAATGCATTCTAAATCCCATGAGGGCCAATTAAGTGACATACCTGGTTACCTGGCTGTATCAGTGCATTGTACTGGAATGCAGTAAACTGCCCAAAAAAACAACACTGCTATTTCAGGGACTAGTAACACGTAAAGTAAAAGAAACTAACCTACAACACAAGACCATGTGCATGAAGTCGGACCACAATTGCACTCAAAAAATTGTGCATTCGTTGCTTTTCTCATGTTATAGATAACCAACTAACACAGCCATTAATAATGGAGTTACTGTACACCGTAGTTTTAATTAAACTGATGAGCTATCACAGCCATAAATAATGGAGTTAAACTGTAGTTTTTAACAAAACTAGTTCTGCATCAGTGGGATGTTGAAACACACTAAAATTTATCAAATGAATTGATAGAGTAAGTTAAACACCACTTTTGTTCACCCTCAAAATATCAGAAGCTCTCAAATCCTAGAGTGGCAGAACTTACTTTATAAACTTTTTTTAATCATCAGTTGTTGTATATCACAGCAACAGTTGTATATAACTTGAGCAGGCTTTAAGACTAGACTTTGCAAGTTTTTACTGGGTCTCTTCGTTACTTTTGGTTCAGAGTTTTTGTTGCATGATTTATGGAATATTATTGGCAAATTAAAAATAATCAAATGTAACCTGCTACATCTGTTTACACTTCCAAATATGTCTTGTAATAGAAGATATTAGTGTTAAGGTGTTATCACTTGGTGAGGAAAGGGCAAAATTGCTTACATTCTGGATGTAATAAGTGTAGTCCTGGGGATACCTGCAATGAAGATAAATAACACAGTGGCAAGAATGCTACCGAACATCCCAGCACCAATGATTAACCACTAAAACCTTTGCTCACCTAGTGACAGTTCAATATTCTACATTAAACTATACAACTGCACCATACTTTGTAATTGTAAAATGACACTATGCCAATACATAAACAAACAACGTATTTGTTCTAAACACAAGTGAAAAAGGTTTTTCTGTTAGTAATCAAAAAGTGTGTGTTAAATTGATTAATAGCATTATTACAATATAAGGTTAACATAGTAAATCCAAAAAATGCTCTCAATTAATATCAAAATTGCAGTGTTAAAAATTATAATACTTAAAGCTAATGCATAATCCCCTTTTTTTTTTCTTTTTTGTATGTGTGAATATTTTTCTTTAATATTGTTAAACTTCAAAATAGCATGTAAGTGTAATGTACATGTGTTTTTAGGTGTATCAATTAAGTGTTTTATTAATTGAAAAAATAAAATAAAATAAAGTCACTCTTGGGAGTGAAAGGGTTAAAAAGTGTGTGGAGAGCTTAACTCCAATCTGGGGCCTATAACTTTGATTTATTGACAAGTACACATAAGACGTAATCAATTGCAATTTACCGGGTTCGACATCCACCTGTAATCTAGATGGTAACTATACTGCATGCAGCCCAAACAAGGGTACAGGCAAGGATCACAAGCAAGTTGAATTCATCCAATTCATAGCCCAGTGTTTAGTCAGCAGTTCCTACATCATGTACATCATGTAAATCTAATACACCGCCGGGTGATGTGATAACAATCTTCTTCAAGAATCCACTTAATTTTGGTAGTACCTTTACCATTTGACCATAGCCTAATAATTTTAGTTTTAGTTTCGGAAGTTAGACGACCCATTGCAAAACTACTTGTAACACTAATAGTTAACTTTAGTTACAGTTCATAATGAATAAAAAGTATGGCTGATCCAAAAAAAAAAAGATTTACTTTAGGAAACTTGTGATTGACGTCCAAATTACGAACAAAATGAGGCAAATTAATGGAAAGTCTTCATTTCAGCTGTGTGGTAATAACACGATTTGAACCATGAAATTGACACAATGCAACACTGCTGGACATTTGTTAGTTATAAGAATTGACTGATGGTTTACATTGAGTACAAGCGAAATACCAGAGCTTATCAACCTGGCTTAAATCATGTAACTGCTTCTTCTGGCTGTCCTTCGTATAATTTAACAATTCAGTTATTTTGCTTGCTGAAAACAAAGTTTTACTTTCCGTGCCTTTCTATGTGAGCTGTCATGAGATCAACAACACATGGTATTTGCTATAAATATGATCAGAAACATACATCGGTAAGCTACAAAAAGCATTTCATGCTATCACATCACTGTTTATTTAACTCTTAATCGTTCTTAGTGGGATTTTAGATGCCTTTAAAAACGCAAGTCTAGCCTTTCATGACAAAGAGCCTGAAATTGAAAGCTCCATTGTTTTCTCATCAGGACCCATGCATAATCAAGACTGTTCCGGTGAGATGACCGTTTTGAGATGACAGTACTGAGTATTGAATCTAAATACTTAATTTGATACTGGATTCTTACTGGATTCTTCAACTTACCTTTGCACGGTAGTGTAGGTCAAGTGATTACTTGTACAACATGATTTGGCAACATCACCTTGCCTCATTTTGCAACTGAAGAAAAAACGAAACTTACCTCAGTGAAGCTTCCACCATTTCGACAACAAAGTCTTTGTCACCATTATTACCAAGGCCAACAAGACACTTTATAACTGCCCCTGCTGGAAACTCTAAAACATACCAGACAGTTCCCAGTCAATGTGTTGTAGAAATAAACAACTTACTTTTAAGCTAGGGATACAAATTGGTACACATTACTGGGTTCATATATATATGTTATTTACTGGGTGTAAGGTCCATATGGGAAAAACTGTGCCAGAGGTCTCAAGACCTCGGGCACAGTTTTTTCCTATACGGACCGACCTTGCCCTGTAAATAACTTATTTATCTTTTTTGGATGTCACCTTTTTACCTCATGTTATGTACGTCATACCATGAGATATAGTGGTGGTTGGATTGGTCACTCTATTCCCGTTAGACAATTAATTTATGCATTAAATACTAAATGCATTAAAGGTGAATTAAACAGGTTCTCCCATGTCTCCCCTACTTGGTTTGGTTTTGTCCACAAAGTTGTGCAATTGCTTTATGCTCTCATGTGTGCGGAGGGGTGAGACAAAGCGGCAGTACATGTTTACAAAATGGCGTCTGTTGTGTCAAGCCTGACACAAAAATACACTTTTGAAGGTCTCATGAACAAACAGGAAATGTGTTCAAGAATACCAGATCTGTGGGCCGTATCGTAAAAAGCTGGACCGGTCACGTGTAAGATTAGCCAATCAAATTTGAGGATTTAGGATTCCAGATGCTTGAGAAAAAAACAAGGAGAGAAATCCCCCTCATTGTACACAATTTTTCAGTTCAAAGTGCATATGAACCGAAAATTGTTTTTATTCAGTGAAAATCTTTATCATTTCAAAATCTCAATTCCAAAGTTTGAGATGTTTTGAGTGATAACTACCGATTTTGAAAGCGATCGAAGTTGGCCTATCTTGTACCAAAAAATGGTCTTCAAATCACGTAGTCAAAATACCATGTGACTTTACACTGATGACGTAAATTACGTAATTTTGGCGGAGAGTTCTAAAACACAGAACGTGAAGCGAAGAGGAGGGCGATATTGCGTCGCTGGAACCCCAAACCAGCAAAGTTGTTAAAATATGTCCTTTACGCCTGGAATACGCATGCATCGGTTTCCATCTGATCTGTCTGTGAGAGCTCAATGGCTGCAATTTGTGCGTCGCCATATCATAGGCATAACTAAAAAGACCCGACCTCGAAGTATGCACATTTTGACGAATCTTGCTATGAAAGGAAGATGTCAGTTGTCAGATCTGTGAAGAAAGAGTATAATCTTGAAATGAGAGTCTTTAAAACCGACTGCTGTGCCAACAAGAGATTCTGTAACCCCTCAATCACCAGAAAAGATTAGCCAACGAGGAAAGAGGAAGCTAAGAATTTCATATGTTTACACGCTTATTTCCAATGCTCTGTGCTACAGTATTAGTCCCGCATATATTTTACTTTTTCAGGAATACCAGGTACCCGTTTACTTGTCATCAGAACTCTTTTAAGATATGTATGATTTGCTTAATTTTCACCACTTTGTGACGGTATCCGGTCATTTCGTTCCATTTTTATTCTAGAAAAAGAATTGCCGTTTTCTTTACAGATTTTACTAATAGTTAGCTTAAATATAATAAACAGTTGGTGTAAGGCCATCCACATTGGTACCTTCTTTCTCTTCTTCCATATCTGGTTCGGCGGAGGCGTCGGGAAGAGGTTCGTCTTCATAAGGTTGAACGAGACTAAGAACAACCTCTACATCTACATTTTTTATTTCCTTTTCTGGATCTGTTTCTTCGGAGTCACTTTATGCAACGCTGCTTATTTCGGAATCGCTTGACATCCCTTGACTAAGCTCTTATGCGATTGTGTAAACAAACACTCGCGATGCAACCAAAATGATGTCACTCGACCCAGTCTCCTGTAATCCTCTGACCATATTTTGGTGCAAAATAGGTCAACTTCAATCGCTTATAAAATCGGCAGTTTTTACTCAAAACATCTCAAACTTTGGAATCGAGAATTTTAAATGGTAAAGATTTTAACTGAATAAAAACAATTTTCGGTTCATATGCACTTTAAGTACTCTATAACACAAGGATGGTACTCGGACTCGGAAACCAACCTTGATTACCAGGCTTGGTAAACAGAATAACTGTATCTGCATCTGGAGATGGTTTTGGTGTCTCTTCTTTTTCTTCATCATCTGTTGCTTCTGCATCAGTTTTCTGAGAACAAAGCAAAATGAAATGTGACACGAATGCTACAATTAAGGGCTACAAACACCATAGTTACCCATGTATAAGTTGATCCCGCATATAAGTTGACCCCTAATTTTTGACGTCCAAAACTAGATTTTATTAATTTCTAGGTAAGAGTTTTTTTGAAAACTTACCAGTGTCTTGTATTTCTTAGAATTTTTTTTCACCTACATGTACTATGGGTATGTGAACAAATCACAGTAGTTTCAACATGAAGTTCAATATTATCGCACATACAATATACAAGCATTTTACCAGGTTTGGTAATGTACCTGTATTCAGTCATTTTAACCTTTTTAGGTGTGAAGAGATAAGTGACTTTATAAGAGAAGAAATCATGAAATAAAGTCAGGACTCTTTGAAAACAACTCAATAAACAAAGCGCTTGCTGTCAAGTTAACCTGTCAGGTTACTAAGCTGAGAAGTTTGAAGCACGAAAGACGTTTTTTCCAAGTGGATTTACGGTTTTACTTACAGGAAAAAATTGGTTCTCTGAGACAAAATTGAGCAAGCGAGTATCTACAGTACCGCTCAAAGGTAAGTTGACAGTCTCAACTCGATTCTTGAAATTTTCGAGGATCGAGAATCGAGTTGAGTTTTGCAACTCGCGAGTGACTGTCAACTTACCTTTGAGCGGTACTGTACAACATTCAGGTTTACATTTTACTTTCATTGCATCAAAAATCTGGGAGACTATCCCACTGCATCTAAAAAAACTATATTATTACCCCTTTTCCAAACAATACAAGCAATATCTGCTAAATTCGCAATCTGTTCTCTAGAATACATTGATTTAGTTTACTTCAGCCTCTTTTTTCTATTGTCATTTGATTCATGTATCCACCTAGATACTTGTTTACTTTAGCACCTTTACTCTGTAAAATCTATTTTCATCACGCTTATTGTCTATGCCAGTTAGTTTAACGTGACAGTGACCAACCCGGAAGCATCTGCTACTTTGGTCACTGCGCACATCTTAATTTCGTTAATTTTCTATCTTTATTTTAATTTTAATTTTGTTTTATAACTTACTTCTACAAATGTAATGTAAATTCTATATGAACAGTGCAAAATAAAAGATATATATATATATTCATTAATTTTAGCTTTTCAAAATGAAGTTCTGACATAAAGAAACAGATTGCTATGCGAGTGTATGTTTTAAACTGCGTTGCTGTTTATTGCATGTTTGTTTAAGTGCCTATGAAATAAAAAATGATTGCTGCTTATTTGAAAGCTTTTCAAAGTTCAGAAGAATGGCGTTTTTGAATATCTTTTTTGTTTTTGTTTTAGAGATATTTGCGTTGTTGTATTATGCAAATGAGGAAAGTGATGACATTATAAGTTCTTCCAATCAAACAGTAAAATACTGAATCAGGAATATCTCTGGAAATATCTGAGCAGTATTCTCCAAACTTAGCACCAAAAATGTACATCATAAATTAAACAAAAGGACACCTACTGTGTTATTGCCATGGCAATGCTCTTGGCTCCAGTCTCTTTCTATGAAAAACCAAATATCCCATTTGCAACCGTTTTAAGTGGGACAGGGGGCCTTACTCAGAACACACATGGTTCCCATATTGTCCTGACTCTTCCCATTAGATTGTTGGGAGTGTATGATTCTTGTTTAAGATAAAATATGGGAATTTTAATCTTAATTAAAACAGGACCAGCAGCATAACTGTTACCATGGCAGTGTTGCATCCAGGTTTTACTGGGTAGGGGTCCTCTGGACCCCCTGGACAAATATTTGGGGGTCCAGACCAGAATTTGGGGGGTCCTATCAAATATTGATTTCAATCACCTCTTAATTTGATGATGAACACGAGTGAAATATCGCATTGTCGTTATCTGCCATTTTGAAAACTGCAATTACTGGGTCTAGCAAATGTTTCTTCCTTCACCTCCGCATGACGCTAAGGCTCCCTCAAACTGCTTTTGTTATGAAAAGTCAGAACTCAAAAAAGACGGTTCGAATTGCATAATACAAAAACACAAATATCTCTAAAATGAAATAAGATATCCAAAAAAGGAAAAAGCCATTCTTCTGAACTTTGAAAAGCCTTTCAAATAAGCAGCAATCATTTTTTACTTCATGGGCACTTTAACATTAAAAGGCAATAATTATGCTAATTATTTAACTATGTACTTAGATCTCAGGTAATAAGTCCAGGGTGACTTTTCAGGTTGATTCTTAGGTCTTGAAAGGTCGACTTATAAACAGGTAGATACAGTGCTTATCGAGCTCTGGCCAGGCAAGATTGGTGTTCATTGCTCCTCATACAATGTTAAACTGTACTTTCATGAAAGTAACGTTAACTCACAGAATCTGTGGCAGCTGGACTGTCATCTTTATCTAATACCTCCTCATCTCCATCAACATCTGTGTCAACCTGTGGTACAAGGGACAAGTCAACCTGCAATATACTGTACTAAGGTTCATTTATCATTGTGTGGTTCTAGAAAATATCCATACCCCCCCCTCCCACGGATGGTTAATGGAAATTCCTAGGGGGTGGGGGGGCTAAAGGGTAGAAATTTCCAAGGGGTATGGGGGATGCCCACAAGAGGAATTTTCCACAGGATTGTAAAGATGCGATCGATCGTACGAGCTACTTACGTGGATTATGTTGATTTGAAGCACAACAAAAATTAGAAATAGATGCCTTTTTGAGAAAAAACTTAAAGATGTTTGTCTCAAAACGTTTTTTTCTTTGCTGGGCGTTCGCTATCATCTCTCTGACAACGAACGGTCACTTCATTTTGGCTCGCACTGTACTGTGTTTACACGTGAAAAATCAAAATGGCTGACTGTAGCATATTAATACCCAGACCCCTAGGTTCTCTCTGCCTACCGGAAGAAAACATGATTCTACAACGGAAGTTCATTCATTCATTCTTTATTTCCCATGAAGTTGATTTATAAACTAGAACTTTAAACGCGCAAAATTATAGAGAAAGCAATGACTTTAAAAAATTTACGAAAGATTGAGTTTATTTTATTGAAAAGCCCTTTTAGTACTTTCCTTGTTTCTCTGAGGACCCGAGGCTGAACGTTTAACAATAAACTTTGTTTGTAAAATAGTTTTTTTGGTAGATCCGTTTTGAAATTTGAACATTTTCACATAGTTTAATCTTAAATCAATAGTTAACTTTTAAGTTATGCTGTAAATGTTGCACTTGAGATGAAAATGACTTAGACTAGACATGTACATAGTGAAACTTAATTACAATATCAGAAATCAACTTTGTCTGTAAATTAGTTTTTAGTAGATTCATTTTGAAATTCAAAAATTTACAGTTTTTTTTCAATGGTCATGCTATACATGTTTTCTTGAGATGACATAAACTTATTACTCTGTTTTCGTGCCTCGTGCATTTTGCTTGACGGACTAATAAAAAAGAGAGACTGCTGATAGTCTCGCAAGCTTGTTCTACCTGCACAAGAAATACATATTGCCTTGTAAAAGGTTACAAATAATATCAAAGATTATAAAAATTGTGTCTTATGATGAGAACAGTTAATTTTAAGCGGTACATGGTCGAAAATCTCCAAATGCAGCTATTTAAGGCCATGAAAAAGAAAATAAGAAATTCCTGAGGGGTGGGGGGGGGTTGTACATGACCCCTCTGGAACGGAAATTCCGAGGGGGTGGGGGATCTAATTGGAAGAACCATCCGTGAGGGGGGGGGGGGGAATGGATATTTTCTGGAATCACACATTATATAAAAAATAACGTCAATCAATATCCAGCCATTTTGATCAAGCAAGCTTGAGAAATAAAGGATTTATTATATCCCACAAAAGTTTCTTGCATGCACATACCACAAATCACATCTAGGCAAGATAGCCCCATCTTGCCTGCTCAGGTAGTGAATTTAAGCAACTAGTTATTGGCCAAGCATTCTTAATCTTTCAATATACAAACTAGATGAATCCTGACTGTACAACATGCAAAATGAGTGACGTCAATCTTGCCAGTACAGAAATCATCACACTGTGCCAAAAATGCACAAACCAATAATTGTTTTGCTGAAAAAAGCCCACACACACAACTTTATTGATATTTCATTATCTTCATCAGTTAATTATAACTTTCCGCACTACTGAAGGGTCAGTTTGAAGTACATTTAAACATATCTCCCCAAAAACAACGAACATGTGAGGCTTGAACAACACTGAGTACTTGATGCTGCACCCTACTTACAGTCTCTTGCCATGACTCTTTATGCATTACATTTGCCCAGTAAAATTGAATAATTCGTGAAGCACAAAACTAACAAAAATTAAGCAATTCTGGGAACACATGCTAACCTTTACTGGCATATCGACCATTATGAGTCACAGTGAGTATGAATCAATCTCTATCCATGCCCTCAAAGCAACCAAATATTAAAGCAAAATCTTATACCTTGACATCCTCTACTTCCTCCACATATTCTTCGTCAACTCTGGCGTCCGCTTCGGTGGCCTGTGCAATGTCTTGCTCATTTTCAACTTCGTCTTCTTGAGCCGTCACACGAACTTCAGTAAGTTCCAATAATAGAGCCACGTACACATAACAGATAAGAACAGAAAAAAAAACAGATTACATTTGTGGCACAGCGCGACCTGAACTAATTTGGGCCAGAGCAATAAACTGCTTAAATAAGGATGGGATTGTAAGTTACCCTCTGTAATCTCGTCCTCAGACAAAACAAGTTGCAGTCATTCACACACACGAAGGAAAACAAAGCTATATCTTCTATGCTGTAATAGAAGCAATGGAGCGAAATCCTAGAATACCAAGGGATTAAAGCAAAACACTTTTAATCCATAGCATCAAAAAGAAAAAGCGCCATTCAGCTGTTGGTACCTTCGTGTGAGCAAAATCATCCCAAATGCCTAAAACATCATAGGACATGAGGGAATTCTAGGACACTCAAAGCTATCTTATAAATCACGCAAAATGCATTTGCTTACCATTTCCCTTGAGAACAAGCGAAACTGGCAAAATTAATAAAAATAAAAAGATAAATTTCCTCAGAAGTGGAAACATGGTGAGCCGTTGTAAAAACCGTTCCTTCTGATTAGATGGAAACGGATTTTCTGACTGTGCGATAAGACACAATCAGCAGAAATGGCTACCAGAACAAAAAGAGACCTTGTTGAACGTGACTGCAAACAAGTACGACCAGCGGATAAATTCCGTCTAGATCCCAGCTCCTGTAGTCTCCCTCGCAGCCGATTTTTGGATAAAGGTTGCGTGACATCCAAAAAACAGCTGAGGGGGGAGACTGCAGCTCCTGTTGATGGATATGTCACAGATCTATGTCACACTAAAAAAGTTTCTGTCAGTGCACTATAGCTTCTTACCAAGCATTTGAATCAGTTCCCACTCTCCCCTTCAGGAGGGACTACCAGATCTGGTATAATCGACATTCTCGGAGAATTCATCAAAGTGAATTCGCCACCAATTTCGTTTTGTCCCAAGAGAGATTCAAGAGACTGGTTCACAGTACTGTACTGGACCAGCGGTCACAATCGCGGTCGAGTTTTACCGAGAAAAGTAGAAAAAGTAAAGAATTTCTGTCGTTTCTTTCCATGAAAATATAGCTTCACCCAATATGCTGATCAAAGTTAAGGTACAGAGAGTCAATTTGCGATTGCTCCTTTTAATCATCCTTTTTTTCACACTCTCTTTTTGTCTTTGATTTCTGTGACGAAGACGCTTACAGGGAAAGAGGTGAGTGGAAATGCCATTTCTTTCACGACTGCCATCCTAACATGGCCAGCCAATGTCATGTATTTTTTCCAAGATATATAATCATAATAAGTAACTATGATTTCTATTAACTATGATGTACAATATCCAGTTAAAACAAAGATGTAACTTATACTCTTAACTAATGTTTCATATATACTGTATATCATTGTTTCATCCACAGATTGAAATAGACATTGAGCCAACTGATAAGGTGCGGTTTACTTGAAAGCATTCGTTTTCTTTCGGACGTAATGTCGTTCAAACGTTTTAGATCATAAAGGCGATTAAATATATGAAGAAAATTTAAAAAATGTACCGAATGCATGCGAGATTACCATTTAACTCCATACTTCATTATGCATGCAGTAGCTGTATTGTTTCATTCTTCAACAACAAAAATTTTCACCTGCGATGTACTAACTGATACAGCGGTAGCATGCATCATGAAGCATGAGGGTAAGTCTAAATCTAGTCAAGCCAAGTAGTACCCTGAGTCAGGATGCTTTGCGGCCAACCTGTTTTCCAGATTCTAAAATCCAGAAAACTACAAAATGAAAGTAATCCAGCTCGGATTTCCGATTTATAAATATAGAATATCTGATTTTCAGACTATAGTTAACCTGATATTTGAAATCAAAACTCAGAAATCAGAAATCAGAATTCCGAAACCAGAATTCAGAATTCACAAGTTAGAAACCAGAAATCGTAAATCAGAAATCAGAAGTCAAAATTTCTGAAAACGCGAAATTTAAAATTGAGAAATCAGAAATGGATTTCCGAAATTCCACCTGTAATATCCAATTCCGTTATTCTCCGTTTATCACACTTTGCGATGTCAATATTGCAAAAATGAATCGGAAAACTCTTCAAAATTTCTCTACCGGGGTGGGTATAGATACGCGTGTACTTCCGGTGGTAACTTTTACCCTGACCCCACCGCAACAAGTGAAATTATCTCCCCTCTACAGGAGGAGGGGAAATAATCATACCCATTTCGCGTCAAAATCGTCATTCGAGGGGATCTCGCGCCACGGGACAGTTTTAACATAATTTCTTTGAGTGCAGTCAAACACTTCCACCAAAATGGACAACTGCGAGTTAAAGTTCGGCAAGTTGACTCGCCCCGTGGCTACGAAGAATGTTACTAGCAGTACTCTTGTGGCACTTTTCAACTTCCATAACGTCCAAACATGTGTGTCTTTCCGGCACGTGCGTTTTTGCAGATGAAAAGGCATTGTTTCCTTAACTGGAGAGTTTCGGCGTATATAAATTGGACGTTAGTCGAGTTAGCGAGATCAGAAACGCAAAGTGAAATTACGAATCCTCCTTCTTAACCCCTAAAGAAGCAATGGTACTCATCTTGTGGTTGTAGAGCAGCTAACAATAAAGCTATAAAGAATATTTGATTCAATAATGTTTTCGAAAAGTTGCGGGAATATGCTTTCTGCCGTTCCTTTCGCTCCGTCCCCCACTAAGTTTATTTTAATCAAAAGTGCAAAATATTCACCCCTCCCCCGCTTAAAAGAGGGTTACCGAAAGTAAACGCATATTTATACCCACCCCCGGTAGGGAAATTTTGAAGAGTTTTCCGATTCATTTTTGCAATATTGACATCCCAAACTGAGATAAACCGAGAATAACGGAATTGGATATTACAGGTGGAATTTCGAAAATCCAGTTTTAGATTTCTGATTTCTCAATTTTAAATTTCCCATTTTCAGAAATTTCGACTTCTGATTTCTGATTTACGATTTCTGGTTTCTAACTTGTGAATTCTGAATTCTGGTTTCGGAATTCTGATTTCTAATTTCTGACTTTTTGATTTCAAATATCAGGTTAACTATAGTCCGAAAATCAGATATTCTATATTTATAAATCGGAAATCCGAGCTGGATTACTTTCATTTTGTAGTTTTCTGGATTTTAGAATCTGGAAAACAGGTTGGCCGCAAAGCATCCTGACTACCCTGCCAGCACAAGGAAACTGTGTGTCAAAATACACAGCTGTATTTTGAGATGGTTGAAATCTGATTTGACATATAGATTGACTTCTTATATTTTTGATAATAATGTCTTGACCTGAAACAAAAGCATTTCCTCATATAGCTAGTTACATCTTTCTGCTTTTTACAGGAGTGGGTGACTTATGATTAGCCATTGAAATTTTGCTATAATCATATGCCTCATTAAATCTTTCTCTGAAGGTTGAAAGGATAAAAGAGCGAGTTGAAGAAAAGGAGGGAATTCCTCCACCTCAGCAGAGGTACAGAACCTAATTTCTTTTACAGTAACAGGAGATAACATCCTCCTAATATGACAAATTGACATTGTTGTATGTATTGCACCAGTAGTTATATATTAGTTTTGTAGACAATCAGCCCGACTATGGAGGTCTGCTGTTCACAGTAGGACCAAGTGTCTGATACAGTGCATGGTTGTATTAATTTCTCATGTGTTGCTGAGCTTATAGAAACTTGAATACATTTAATAAAAACCTTAAATTAAATTGCAATGGTACATTACATTCTCAAATAACCAAGTATTTGTTTTGTGATATGAAATGAATCCTTTTTTTTTATTTTGATATTTGATCTCTCATCTCATTTCATTCTAACTGCTTTAAGTGGTCTGCACTAAAGAGTAAAATTTGTCTTTTCTGTTTTCTCCTTTAGGTTGATATTTAGTGGAAAGCAAATGTACGTACAGTCACAGTTGTGTTATTTTCATGTAATGTTTCTGTAATGTTATGTTTTCACAATTTTCTGGACTGTAATTTTCTTTTGCTTGAGATATGTCACTGGATTTGTATTGTTGATGTCATCTGCCTTCTCTCCTTATTTTGAGCATGAAGTATACATTTTTCAGGAATGATGACAAAACAGCAGCAGACTACAAGATTCAAGGTGGATCTGTTCTGCATCTTGTACTGGCCCTTAGAGGGGGTACTTCATGGATAATCTTATAGTTAGCATTTCAATCTCTCCTGATCGTTTTGATGGAGTCATTATTACAAGCAATGTAATGATGTAATTCATAGTCTTTGTTAGAAGCCTTGTACATTTTGGAACCGTGCAAGTGTTCCCCTTGCCTGTTAATCACTGTCAATGGAATATCTTCCTTTTTTCTTTTTTTTTTTAAGATGTGAAATAAAGAAGCAGGACTACGGTATGCCACCTTTGTAAGCATGACAAACTGTTATTTTTCATTAAATGTTACACTTAAAAATTAAGATTTTAAATTACCAGACTTAATTTACTTAACAGCACTCCTACATACAACTAAGTAGGACTTTCAGGTTGAAAATAACTTTACTTATGCATCGTGCTCCATATTACCAACATCCCTCCATCAGGGAAAAAAGAAAAGGGTATTGCAGCAGGAATGTACCCAGACCTAGACATGTAAACAGTGTTTTGGTGCTTGCCTATAGGACGAGTATCTCTGGGAACGAAACCGAACCACGCCAGTCTCGTGACTACTGTGAACTGCCTTATTAGGAAAAATGACCTTTGTACTATGTGACGCAGGCGCATGAGAGGGATAAACATTACATCATCAATTCACCGATCAAAACAAATGCAGTGAATGTGTTTAAGGGCGGAAGGTTCATCACCCAGTAAAATGTCACAAGAACAAGGCTCCATACAAGTGGAGGATACTTCGGAAAAGGAGAATGTCGAGCCCCCTTTGAAGAAAACGAAGATCTGCGAGGATAAAAGGCGTTATTGTTCTGATAAGCTAGAAGCGCGTTTGAACGACATTTTGAGTTGTACAGTTTGCCTTGATTTGCCTAGCAAGTCTGTTTATCAGGTAAAGATGGCTTATTGAAAAGCGTCACACTGAGAAAAAGTATTCAATAGCTTTTGTTTCTGAGCAACAATGTGTGTTTTACTTGCTTTAAATGGATCGTTATGAGGAAAGACGCTACCATATTTCCCAAGGTGTGAAAAGCTCATGTTGCATTGCGCGCTTACAAATTAATTCTTGTATCGATATCAGCTGATTTCTTTTGCGTATATTTAACCGTGTGTAATATAAATTACGTAAGGTCCACAAGTCAGTCCTTTTTTCCCTATCGCAAAAGACTAGTAAGGATTAGTGGCAGTCTTGTTTCCCGGTGGTTTTTTTAGATCTGTGTAAAATATTAACGTTATTTCAAGATTTGAAGCAGCACTTTTCCATGTCATCATGAGTCGTTGTTCGTCAAGATAATTCTTGGAAACATAATATTTCTTTCTATATTGATTTTATTTTACCCATCTTAGTACGTAGTCATTGCCGCGTACCCTAACTGTGTTGGCAGTGTTCATATTGCACTGAAATCCTCTGTTACTTATTTATGCGATGGTTTTCACTTGAAGAAATCTTAAGTGGAAGTACAGAGGAAAACAACATTTAGTTTTTAGGTTTCTGCATGGGGTACATGTGGTGACTGAAGGCCGGAGAAAGAAACCGGTATTGCTTTTGTGGAGGCTACCTACAGTACCACGCCCATTGATAGCCGATTCTAGTAACTGGCTCACTTTAAAGCTGCTCTTATTAGCTTCTTGTTTTACCAATCTCTACTTAAACGGTATAAATCCAGAAAGCATCCAGAAGTCAGTGGAGGATTAATCGTTCAAAAAGAACCAGTTCAAATTTGAGTTCCAAAAAGAAGGTTGTCCACAGTTTTTATCATAGTTATGTTACATGAAGTGACATGAGAGGGTAATTCTTTACTTTGCTCCAAAGTTCTTTATTTTTCCTATTTAATATATATATTTTTTTCATGTGGTAAATGTTGCCATCTGCTTTCTTTTGCCAGTTTCTTTTCCTCTTTGTAGAAAATAATTTTTGCAAGTAACACAGTCAGCTTTATGTATGCCACTGACATTTGCCAGTTAAACTCAATTGTTTTGGTTTGGTAAGTCTAAAAAATTAAAAACTTGGCCACTTTTCCTTCCTTGGTGAGAAACAAAGGTAGTTATGTTTTCACTTCCAGTACCAATAGTTTTCTTCTCTTGAAACAGTGTAGAAATGGGCATCTTATGTGTGCAGCCTGCTTCACACATCTTTTGGCTGATAGCAGACTTAAGAATGAGCAATCCACATGTCCAAATTGCCGCACTGAGATCAATCGTAACATTTGCTCCCGAAATCTTGCTGTGGAGAAGACAATCTCAGAGCTTCCTACTGAGTGTTTGTACTGTGAACGGCAGTTACCAAGAAGCTGCGTGAAAAGCCATGAGGAAAAGGAGTGTCTTAACAGGTAAGTGAATTTGAACTTATTTAACAGCTAACTGTCTCGTTACAAATAAAGTGATTTCCATTTATTCCATGCTGTCGTTTATTTCTCAGTTTATTGCAGCCAGTTTGGGATGTTTTCTACCATTTAGCGAGGTATCGAGGTATTGATCCATCTCAAGATATTTTTGTTTAAGAAATAAAATGTGGTTCAACAGCAGTCAATTGTTTGCATTCTCTGCTTGTCTGGTGTCTTGCTGAGTTGGGTTTGGGAAAGGTGACCTACAAAATACCACTCCCACATCAGATTCAAACTTCTGCTCCCTTGATACCCCTTACCACACATTTCAGGTGGGGCACCAAACCAGTATATCTTGTTTTCTCACCTTGGTAACTGTAGTTTATTTAGTGCAAATTAAAAATATTGTAACTCACTACAGTTAGTTATCACTTCCATCTGCAACACTATCTCGTACAGCTCTGCAACCAATAGAATGGTAGTCAAGCTGCCAAAAATTGTTGTAATATTGGTAGAGAATAAGTACCACATTTGTCATCAGGATAAGAAACTTATTCAATAATACCAGTATATTGAAAATAGTACAGTGTGACCTCTATTAAGCAGCCACCTATTAGGTGGCCTCCCTCCATTAAACAGCCACATTCTTAAATCCCCAACAATTTGTCACTAAAATGCTATATTTGATACCTTTATTCAACGGCCACCTTTTTGTTATTGCAAGGTTATTTTTATGGCTTTTTTTACCTCTATTAAACAGCCAGTAAATTATCTTTTTGAACAAAATGGTGATAGGAAGATGGCAATAAGAACAGATGATATCTGATAACAGCAAGACCTGCAATTTTATCTCAATCGTAATTTTGAGTCGCAAAGTCACAAAATGTAAATATTTGGAGGTCTTTCACTTATCAAAGGCTTTGATCTAAAATAGATTTTGCTCATACTGTTGGCATGAAAAAAAGGTATTAGCTTTGTTTCATGGATTTACTTGAATGTACTTTCACATATTTAACTCTTTTCTAAAAGCATTTTGCTATATAGAGTCAATAAATCACATTGACTGCCATTTCTACCCAACATATATATCAACCTCCATTAAGCAGCCACTTTTCAAAGTCCCGAGGGCGGCCCCCTAATAGAGGTTGCACTGTATATTAGCTATTACGGATTTAGTGTATTCATTGGCTGTTATGCTGAACTCTGTTATTAAGTAATGTTTTGGTGGCAATAGCTTTGTATTAACAATTTTCACTACTTGCTGTTCCCTGTAAATGCTAATATTCATGAAAGATAGGAAATGTCCTAACCCAAAAAACATTTATGCTGTTATTCAGCTTTGTATATATTCTAAACCCAAGTGAGATTTGTTTATTTGATATTGTATGTCTTAGCACCTCAAAACATTTGCTTCAGTTGATGAAATAAAATGTGCTTCAACTGTTAAATTTTGTTTGCTGTAATTTATATTCATATTTACCCGGACATCATTGTATAACTGTATGTGATCAACAATAAACCAGCGTCACTGACTGCCACTACCAATGGATCACAAATATGTTCACAGAAAGACACTTTCCCAGTTATGAACTATACATTGCTTGGGTTCTGCAAAGCAGTGGGACACACACAATAAGGGTTTACCTTGTAAGATGCTTATTCAGATCCCAGTATCTGGGTGTGGTTAATCGTATGAATGATAGGGTGTTTGCTAGTTTCTGAAGGAACTGGTATTGTATCCATGGGAATTGAATTACAAAAACAGTTCATAAAATGAGCTGTTGATAATGAAAGTCACACCCCTGCAATGTGATGTAAAAGACTGAAGAATTGAGTGACTGACTTCCATAAGAACAAAAGAGAAAATTTGAGATTTAACATGGTTATTGATGTGGAGCTATGTTTTGGTGGAACCATAACAATGTTTGCATGGAAGTGAATTAAATGAGATGGGTCCTGCTTCAATTCAGTGCTGTTGCCAGTAAACCCTGTGGAATGAAAAGAAGAATAAAACACCAGTTCATTTCCATTCAAATGTTGTTGAAGCTCCACCAGAAGTGTTAAGAAATCCACCATAACCATACCACAATACACATCACAATTATTTTGCCACTCATGCTCAAGGGAGAGTTTACACTCAACACATTAATCAACTTGGTGGATAACGCCATTTTAAGCCAATTGATTTTGGTTTGTTTCTTTTCAACAACAACCTGCTTGTTGAATTCCAAAAATTCAGATGATATAAAAGTCAGCTTTACTTTTCTTTCTATATTGGTGTACATTTTGTTCAAAGTTGCAAAGTGAAGTAAACTGGTTTAAAGTTGCCAATCACACAGGAGTTTGGATAAATAATTCCCTAACAGCAACAATATCATCTGTTTGCACGACACCATACTCTTTGCCCAATCAATTTAATCAGTGCTTTAAGAGTACTACAACTAAACAGCATGACATGTTAGAAAATAAATAGTTTTAACCAAGGAGTCTTGACAGTTATTTAGTTTGATTGTCCAGATCGATGTAGTTCTAATAAGTGGAAGGAAAGTCATTGTCATGGTCAAAAAGTGGATTTCCTTCCATTCAGGATGTTAACAGTCAGTTAATAACAATGTTTGTTCTTTGAACTACATTATTCAAGGTGGAAGGAAACTTGTATTAAGGCACCCTTTTTTAGTACTTGTTGTTGAGTATGAATGAACATTAATTATTGATGCCACTTTCTTTTTACTTTCTCTTGGCAGGTGGAGAAATGTATTCCTTCTCAGTCACCATCTGTACTAATTTATACTTTTCTCTCTCTTTTTCAGCCCATTCTTAATAATTAACTGTAAAATAACTTCTTGCATATAAGTTATAGCAACCATCTCATGCAAGGTTACCCAAGACGCTGAAAAATTAGCAGCAACTACTGCAATGGTCCACACTGAACTTCATTGACTGAAATCTCATGTCTTTTCAGGCCTGTGTTTTGCAAGTTCAAAAGATTAGGTTGCTTGTGGCAAGGTGCATTTCATGAGGCCGGTAATCATGAAGAGAAGTGTGCACTTCCCAGAAAGACTGGATTGGAACTGATGGAGTCATTGGAAATTGTTGATAAAAGTTTTATGGAACAACAGAAGCTGTTCGACAACATCATTGGCTTGCTCTCCTACGAAAAGATTGCTATAAATGGTTAATATTATTATCATTATTTTAAAATTTAACTTTCATCAGTTCACCACTCTGTTAAAGTTGTTTAGTAATAAATCAATGTGTTTATTAATCGAACCAAGGTTATTGGGAGGGAAGGGGGACTGGAAGGGAGAATCATTGAAAATAACTGTAAGTATTGAGTAGAATACATGAAAGGAGCAAAAGCGTAAATGTGCCCACCTTGCCAACATCAACAGTTGCTTACTGGTTTGTTTTAAGATACAGTAACAATAATTATAGTACTAACCATGAGCTTGTCCTAAGACTTTTCAGGTCTTGTAATTCAACACGGTGAGACATCAAATTCCTTCTAAGCTGTACAAACATTACATATTGTTTGCTTTTTATAGTTGCTTTTAGGGTGTTTTGCTAGCAGGGGTGGGTTGGGGGAAGGAGGTAGTGTGTCCTCCACTAATACAGCTTCTCTTCCTGCATACGGACGTTAAAATAGTAAGTGGTTGTCACTCAAACCAGCTGTGTGGGGATGCTAGAGACTCTGATACTACTAGATATCACTGTGTGATGAAAAGTTCAGTGTTATTATATGCATGCATTCTGTTTAACCAATTGTTGTCCATGGTCTTCCTAACACCTCCAGACTTGCAGCTGAAGCCATACCGCACAGATGACTTTATTCCACAGCTTTGCTATGAAAGTAGCCGATTCAGCGCCCTTGGGCAACAGTGGCTTGTTAAAGCAAATGTCATCGGCAATGAAAAGAGCTTAAAACGGATGCTGAGCTACCAGTTGGTGCAGAAGGGGAAAGTTGGCATAACAGTTAAGTTTTTGATGCTTCGAAGTCCATTTAGTGACCTGCTCATTAAGCCTGATGTTCATCAACATGAATTTACTTCTGAATGTCAAGAAAGCAGTTACTTCAGTCTAGGATTGTTAGATCCACTTGAATGCAACAAGATGTTGGAAGCTAATGTGATTAAGCTAAGAATGATTATTTTCCAGATTCCTGGCTCTGATTAAACAAGTAATACTATGGTATCTAACACCAGCTGTATATAATCTGATAGCATTCGTGAAGCTCTCCTGTGACATTTTTATCATGGCTTTTATTACTTTAATTATTTTATCTATTTATAAAACACACGGTTATTTCATGCCAACTAGCCATGTCTAAGTGATGGCCAAGTGTAATAGATAAATTAAGTCCTCTGAGATGCTGTACATACAAAAATGTTCATTAAATGCATTGAACAGTTTCTGATCTATCTGGTAAGGAATCATCAAAAGTATTCTGTTCACAAACAGTTTAGTGATATTGATATCAGTAGTAACATAACTACACTTGACTCTCCAATAAAACCAAATTATGCACCCCAGCCCATTTTTACTAAATAATTCAGCAATTATTATTATTATTGTAACTTGACTCAGAAAGCAACCCTTTGACCTGTTGTTATTGTACATTTATTTTTTTCCCCATGAGAAAAGTATTTTAGTCAACTGGATGCTACAGAGTCTCATAAACTTCCTTATTTCTTTGTTTGGAGAAATTTATCACTATTCAACTTTTTTTATTAAGATCCTCAAGGAATTTTTATTTTTATGTAACAATGCATTGATCTTGTCAGGAGAAGTAACACCTTTATCATTCAAGAGGTTGAAAGGTTCAGGTATCCCAAACTTTCCAGATTCAGTTTCAAACACTTGTAGTTTAGCAGCAGGCTAACCTTGTTAGGTTTTAAAAAGCAACCCTAGTCTAATATATCCCACAAACTTCTCTCCTTTAGATACTCCTTTACAGTACTTGGAATGCATCTTAGCATAAAATAGATTATGTTAGACCACATCTGAGTTGTGCTCTAACTGTAACTTTTCTCTTGATATGAACCATAGTGACTTGAAGATTTCTTGGAACTTACATTTCCATATTCCAGTGATACTGACTACTTATTGTTAAAGCTACCATAACTGAATTTCTTTTCTACTTGACAAGCCCATACATCAACAAAAGATTTGCTACAGATAGGATGTAATGAAACCAGTCAACACCATGCAGGCCCAGAAAGTTGTTGACTGGTTTAACTGCAGTAGCTGCACCATATGCTACAGCACCAAAAGTGGCATAAAAGTTAATGTTCATACAGGTTACAAACATTACCCCAAACACTGCTGTTGAGCTAACTATTTGTGTCAGGATGTTTTCCATTGGAGGATGCATTAATGACAGCAAGATGGCAAGACCAGAGCTCACGAAATGGAAATTAGCATTTGTTAGTTTGTGGTGATAGAGACAGAATCCTGCTGCTATGAAAGGAAGCCCTGAAAACACAACAAATAGTTCTTTAAGAAGCAGCATACAGTAAAGTGCCAATTAATGAATCGCAAATCATTAGGTACTAGATCAGATGATCGAGCTGGTGTGCATTTGTTGTGGTGTTTACAGTGTAGGCTATTTTGGGGGTTATACTTTACAATATAGTTTGGAAAATAAGTTTTCAAGTACTGCTTGTCAAACTATACTGGAAGTTGAGACTTCCCTTTGACGAATACATGTTAAAACAAGTTTGTTGAGCTTGACTGATTGCTTCACATTTTTCTGACAGGCATTTCAGGTCTGAAAAGTTCTTCAACATTTTGAGAGAAGCAGTCCTAGTCCAATTTGAGATGGACTATGGGGGATTGGGTTTGAGGGTGATAATGCTATTCAGTGATAAATGCCAAGTCTAAATCACTGTGTAATGACTGTTTGGCGAATGATTTTCTGTCTACAACAGAGGTAGCTACTTTTCTAACCACCTGGCCTGCTCTCTATTGACAATAACCAACAACGTTGTCCTAAGGCTTTTTCTGTATTGTACACATACCCCCCCCCCCCCCCCCCAAAAAAAAGAGTAACTTTTAAAGCGGATCTATATCTTACCGACGACTGATGCAAGCCAAGTAAAAAGTACATAGAGTCGAATCACAGAAGATTGCAGTCGAGGTATAATCACCCCGAATCTTACAACTCCAAGGGAAGCAGCAACACCAACAAAACAGAAACCCCATGCAGCATACAAGGAAAACTTGTAGACATTGACTCCTGAGAAAAACGAACAGCCAGCTAATACTAAGTCAGACACGGCTGTAGAAACGAATCTCCCGCATGGCATTTTTCGCAGCTCCTCAGGACGGTTTTCCGCTCATTGTTCTGCCAACAGTCCTCTCGACACAAAAGCACTTGTCAGCGTACAGTTGCTTGGCGAAACGCGTTTGCGCATCATTAACCTGTTTACCCGCTGGTTGATAAACTAGCAAAACGACTGGCAAAAACAGAAAACAGCGATGGAAATCAATGTGATAGCGTAGATGATTACTAAAGATTTTAGGATATATCTGAAGGCGTAGACGCTGATGGTAGATCTGTATGGTGATTCATAACTCATTATGTGCTGAGAAGGTGACGGTACAGAAAAAAATATGAATATTCTTCCAAAGAAAAGGTATTTCGACATGTATGATTTGCAGTATGTTTGTACAGTTTTTAGTCAAAAACTTGACTTTCCAAATGCAAGTCTTATATCAATTCAATTATTTGTTATTTTTCTCCATAGCTGGCATGTTCGTAACAAAGACAATGTTGAACGTGTACGTCGTGATGAAGAAAATGCAAAAAAAGAAGAAAAGGAAAAGGAAAGAAGAGCTGCACTTGCAGTAAGTTTTTGATGCACAAAACACAGAACTGTCGGTCACATTTTTTGTTCGCTGTGTCTATATGTCCAGCAGCCGGACAGAATTTTCAAAATACTCGGTGTCCGGCAGTCGAAATTTTCTCGGCTCCGAAAAGGCTAAACTTTAGAATACCCCGCCACTCATTAACATACTGATGAATAACAATAGAGTCCATTGTAGTATGCCTCGTTCTTTAAAAGAAACCGACACATGTAAATGAAGTGGCGGGGTATTCTAAAGTTGCTTTCTCGTGTTATGATTTTAGTCAGTGATTATCTAATATCAACATCCATATTCCTTGTCTCCTAGCCATAATCCCTAACCTAATTAACTAAGTAGTATATAGGAGAAATTTCACCCACACATGTTGTTGTTGTTGTTGAAATTTTTGAAAATTTTCAAAAAACTTTTAATAAAAATTTGTTCAAGGATTTAACAGAAAATTAAACAGACTTTTTGCAAACCCCCTACGCGGAGGGGTTCCGAACTAAGCGGGTGCGGAGCGGAGCGACGCAGCCACTCTCCGGCCCCGTTACGCGGAAATTCTGCATAACTTCTGCAATAGTTCTGTTGTATCGAGCAAATACCTCTTCCCTAGTTCACCTGATCCGTCTCAAAAATCCGCAAATTTGTTCAAGACTTTATAAGAAAATTAAACAGACTTTTTGCTAATGGTTTGCGAAGGAGCCGGATTGGATAGGTTTTACACTCCCCCTGTGAAGAATTATTAAAAAAAAAATGATTTAAAAAAGAAGAATTAATTTACAAAAAAATTAGAAAATGGATAAACTAACTGTTGAGCAATTGAAGCAACTTGCTAAAGATTATGAAATTGAAGGCCGGTCAAAATTACGGCGAAAAAGTGAACTTTTAAAAGAGTTGAGAAAAATTCCTGAACTTGTTGAAATGTATGATAATAATGAGACAGAAGCAGAAACATTAGTCACACCAAATCGATTTAATCCAGAAACACCCCCACCAGGACCGCCACCACCAAGAAGAAAAACACCGCCGCCAAAACCACAAACAAAAAGACAAGATACACCACCTACCCCAGCACCCAGAAAAAATATTCCAAATCAGAAGGAAAAACCTACCCCAGCTCCAAGAAAAAATATTAAAGATAAAAAATCAAAAGTGGTAGAAAGAATAAAGTTTTTTGAATCGATTAAGGATACTAAAAAGGATAAAAAACCAACCACAAAAACAATTTTCAAAAAATACAAAGTGGAAGATAGAAAAAAGTTTTATGATTCGATTACAGTTACAACTAATGAAAAATTACCTAATAAACAGAAAATTAATATAATTAAAAATTATAAAGTGGAAGATAGAAAAAAGTTTTATGAATCTTTAAAAAATCTAACAAATAAAAAAATAATAAAAACAATTACAGAGCCTAGAAAAAAGCCTAATAATAAAAAACAAAATAAAACTGAAACAGTAGAAAATAAAGATAAGAAAATTAAACTAAGACCCCCAACAAATTTTAAATTTATTCCTTTTGGAAGTGAGCCAGAAGAAATAATAGGGCAAAACAACATTGTAATAAATGCGGATCTTAATAATGATATATCTCAAATAATTATGGATAGAATAAGACCAGAGATAAAGATGAGAACAAGAGTTGTATATGGTTTCAAATCAAGAATTCATCGTGGAGAAGGAGAGATAGCCGAGTATTACAAAACGCTTTCTGCAAAACTACTACGAGGAGCTTTAAAAACATTAAAAGAAATTGAGGAGTATATTGAACAATGTGAAATAAAAAGACTAGATTTGGATAACGCAGAAGTGTGGGAACAAGCGTATCTACCAGCAACGGAAGTTGTAAAAAATCCTGGTGTATATCAAGGTAAAGTTGTGTTTATAGAAGTTAATGTAAAATTAATTCATACAAATGAAACTTTAATGGGTTGTGGACCTTTACCAGATTGGTTAAAAAAAAAGAAATCTATTCATGCTCTTGATAATTATGATAATAAAATGTGTTTTTGGAATACCCTGGCTGTGTTTATGAACTATCTTAAGGATAAAAATAGACCAGCCGAAAGAATAAAACAATTATCTTTAAAACTAGCACAAGAATTTTATACTAACCAAAATCTGAAAGAAGAAGATATAAAAGGAACGGATCTTGTTGAACTTGAAGATATCTCAAAGTTTTTTAATATTAACATTAGGATGTTTGAGCCAAAAGAAGATCAAAAAACGTGGGTTTTGGTGTATGGTAAAGGTAAAAGCAAAAAACAATTACCAACTTTGGATGCAGGGCTTCATAAAGACCACTGTTTTTACATAAAAGATTTGGCACTGTTGACTAATAGTTGGGAATGTAATGGATGTGGACAAAGATTTAACAGGCATGATAATTATAATAGACATTTGAATGATAATACATGTACAGGAGGAAAAACAAAAGTAATTTGTAATGGTAAAAAATGTGTTCCAACAATGAGCTGGTCAGAAAAAATATTTTATGGTGGAAATACCCAATTTAGTTATGTAGGATGTAGGTGGATAGAAAAACAGTCTGAACTTATAGGTAAACATATTCATCATGCGCTATGCGGTCATGGTGGTGAAAGATGTGTTAGGAATGATGAAAAAGAGCTTTTTTTGGTGGATGGTTATGAGCCTGCGACTAATACAGTTTATGAATACTATGGGTGTAAATGGCATGGATGCCCTTGTTCAAGTAATGATATAAGTAAATACAACGAAACTATGAGAAGGGAAAATGTAATCAAATCTTTAGGGTATAATTTAGTATCTCTCTGGGAGTGCGAAAACCCTGAATTAAAATATGTAAACTTTAAAAAGAAATTTTTTCACTACCCATATTTTATTGTTTGGGATTCTGAAGCAATGCAAACAAAACAAAATAAAAAGGTTACTGAAGATCTAACTTTTATAAATAAACATATTCCGATTAGTATAGCTATATCTGATAATTTATCGAAAAAAGCAACTTGTGTTGTGAATAATAATCCAGAAGAGCTTATAAAAGATTTTGTTAAAGATTTGGATAGAAGACAAAAAGATATTGTTAAAAAAGTGCGAGAGGATTATCCTATTCCGGATGAAGATAGTATTCCAGTAAAGGTAAAAACGCTGTATGAAGTGTGGTGTAATCAAGTTCCTGTTTTAGGGTTTAATTCAGGAAAGTATGATATTAATATGATTAAGAAACATTTTGTAAATAGTTTTACCGAGTTGGAGGATACACTAAATGTGGCAAAGAAAGAAAATAAATATATGTATCTGAAAACACCTCGTTTTAATTTTTTGGATATGATTAATTACTTAGCCCCAGGGATTTCTTTTGATAATTGGTGTAAAGCAAACAACTGTGAACAACAAAAACTTTTTTTCCCCTATCAATTTTTAGATAGTTATGATAAACTTTCTCACATAGGTCCTGTAAAATATGAAGATTTTTACTCAGATCTAAAAAAGAAAATAGCAATATCACACCAAGAATATGAAGAATATAAGAATGAAATGAAAAAAAGAGGTTGTATAACCTTGAAGGATTGGTTGATAGAGTATAACAAAGGTGATGTTATTCCTTTTATAGAAGCTGTTGAAAAAACACGCGAAAAATATTCCTGTGATGATATAGACATGCTAAAAGACGCGGTATCAATACCAGGGATATCAATGAGATATGTGTTGAATAAAGCTATAAAAAATAGTAAGGGTAAGTTTGATTTGTATGCTCCAGGCAATCCTTGTTATTGTAAATGTAATGTTAAGTGTAAAAAACCGAAAAGCGGGGATAAAAAATGTGAAAAATGTTCTAAGATAAGAAAAGAATGTAATATATGTAGTAAAAATAAAGCTTATGATCTTTTAAAAACAGGTATGGTTGGCGGGCAGGCACAAGTATTTGTTCGTTGGGCTGAGGTTAATAAGTCATTTATTCGTTCTAATAAATATAAAAATCCAAAAATATGCAAAATTATACTCGGTTATGATGCAAATAGTTTATATTTATATGTGTCGGGGTTGGAAATGCCTTGTGGTAAAGAGAAATATTATGAAGTAAAAAATCCAAAAGATCTTGAATATATTAAAAATTTTTGTAATAATATTCTTACAGATAAATTGTTCGGTTTCTGTCAAGTGGATATTCACACACCAGATAATCTTTTGAAAAAATTTGAGGAGTTACCACCTTTATATATTGTAGATATTGTACCAGAAAATTTAATACCCGATCATATGAAAGAATATCAAAAAGCCACAGGTAGAAAAACTATAAAAGGAGCACTAAAATTGTTAAGCGTAACAAGAGCAGATAAAATTTTACTATATACACCTCTAATAAAATGGTATCTTAATCATGGTTTGGTAATAACAGCTGTTCATAAAATTATAGAATATAAACCCAGAAAGCCATTTGAGTGGTTTCCAATTGAAGTAAGCAATGCGAGAAGAGATGGTGATATTGAGGTTATGCTAAAAATGATAAGTAAAGCTTTTGATGCAAATAAAATAGATGATGTCGTAAAACTTACTAATGAATTAAATCAATTCCCTGATATACTACCCTTTATTGAAGAGAATACAGAGAATGGAGTCATCACCCCCGATAACCGCCTTAAAGTATTTATTGAAAAACTAAAAACAAAGTATAGAGGTTGTAAAGAATTGGCTGATACACACAAACTAAAAGGAAACTCATTTTATGGTAAAATGATTGAAAATAAACAAAAACATAAGAATACAAGTTATACTCAAAATGTGGATGTTGTTAATAGTGATATTAGAAGCCCGTTTTTTGTAGATATGGATAAGATAAATGAAACATATGAAATAACAAAAAATAAACGAAGTGTAGAAATAAAAACACCTTATCAGTGTGGTATAGCTGTATATCAACTATCCAAACTTCAAATGTTAGTATTTTACTACGATTTTCTTGATTATTATTTTGACAGAAGTGATTTTGAGTTAATTTATTCAGATACAGATAGCTACTACGCGGCATTTTCGGATGAAAATTTGGATAATCTTGTAAAACCAGAACTAAGAGATGAATATTTTAGAGAAGGTAAACAAAAATTTCTATCAACCTCAAAATATCACGACAGAACGCCTGGACTGTTTAAGAAAGAGTTTGAAGGAATAAGAATGATTGCCCTTTCACCAAAATGTTATTACGCTGATGATGGAAAAGGGAACACAAAGTTTAGTAATAAAGGATCAATACACCATCAAAACGATATGACGTGGAATAGATACTATGAAGCTTTAAACGGAAAAATAGATAGGGTAAAAAATACAGGGTTTAGGGTTAATAAAAACGAAATTGTAACATATACTCAAGATAAATTAGGGTTTAACGCATATTATGATAAAAGAAGAGTTGATGAGGATGGAATTCATACAGATCCTTTGTATTAGCTCATTTCAAAACAGAATTAGGCGGCAGCTCAGTATCATAAGGTATAACTTGTAGTTCTTCACTTACAAAACCGCGTTTTGGACCATCTTGTAAATAATATAAAACAGGTTGGTTGGGTGAAACTGTGCTTCTAGAAATATCATAAACTTTGATACTCCAGATAGGATCTGTAGCTCTCCTTTTTTCACCACCCTCAAGTTCACCTGGAGATAATAAATATCTAACCCTTTCACCAAAAGGTAATCTAACCTCATCAAGACCCACAACTCGATTATATTTTTTTGTTTCGATATCAACCTCTTTCAGTTTTATAGCCTCAACAGGCTCTTTACCAGTTATTCTAGTTGGTGTATTATTCAAAGTTTTCAAAATATCTGGTAATCGTTTCACCCATACTCTAGATCGATCATCACTAATCATTTCTTGTGCATATTGATGACTGAATAATCTTTCACTTAATGTTCTATTTGCCCTTTCTACAAAGGCTTGAGCTCTATGGTTTCCAGCTTCACTTCTTTGAATGTTTACATTATGATAATTCATAAGTTTAGTAACATCGCCCATAAATTCTCTTCCAGGATCAACCATTAATGTTTTGGGGTATTTTAACTTTCTAGAATATATTTTTTCAAAAGCTTTAGATATCTCATGACTTTCTTTTGAGGTTAATGGTTCAGCATCTTTATATCTTGAGGCTACATCAACCACAACCAATGAATATTTATATGTTTTTCTCCCAACTCTATCATGTGGTAAAAATAATAAATCTGCTTGGTGAATCTGATTAGGTTTATCTATAGTCCAATGTGGTCTTGGAATATATTTTGGAACTGGAAGATATATTTGCCATATTGCTTGTTTCTGAAGCCATTGTTTTGCTACATCTTCACTTACTTTTGCTTTACCTGCTAATTTATTAATCGCAGAATATCCTTTCCAATATCCTTCAGTTGAATAATATATTTTCGATAAAGTAGAATTCATTTAAAGATTAACTAAAGTATCTTATAAATAAATATGACAGCCGTATCTGAAAAAATTAATCCAAACAGGATTCCAAGAGATCCACTAGGTTTGAAAGCGGAATCAACATTGCATAGAGTTACTCTCAATCCCTCATCGGCTAATCCTGGAGAAACATTGTATATAAATATTCCTAAACTTTCTGAAAATTTAGTGATTGTGCCAGGGAGTGTATCTCTAGTATTTAACTTGATTGTTGATGGTCATGAAGATAACACCCTCGTGAATAATGTAGGCAGTAATCTTGTATCCAGACTCAAGGTTCTTTTTGGAGGTGAAACATTACAGGATACTCAAAGATACGATCTATTTCAAACATACCATGACTTATTCTTAACGGATGAAGAACGAGAGGATAGATTAGGACAGGGTATTTCTTCTGAAAACATGAGAAAGCTCCGGACAAATGCAGGTGATAAGGTAGACACAGATGCAAAAGAAGTAGCTCTTGCAGTAGTACACAATACCAAGTATCATATCCTACTAAACCATCCTATTCTCAACGATCATGGAGTTTTTTACCCAAAGGCATTAGGCCATCAACTAATCTTTGAGATTACACTAGCTCCAGTTAACGATATTGTTGTTTATTCTGACAATACTAAGGCTCCAACTTATAAAATCACAAACCTTGAGTTGGAATATTCTTGTATATCAAGTGAATACTTGGCTCGTGAGGCACAGGCAGCTTATCAGGTTGGTAAAGGATTCTATTATGAAAATGTCACACTACACAAAACTTTCACCATATCCATACCTACAGACAGTGTTATAAACCAGCATATTAATCTACCTAGAAGGTCAATTACAGGGATATTATGTTTGTTTACATTACCATATGGTAAGGGAGCAAGAGATTCCGAGAATTTTTTCAATCCAGGTATTACCTCAATAAATATTGATGTTAACGGCGTACCAAACCGTTTCTACTCTAAGGGGATGGTACCTTCAGACCTATGGGAGTCGGTAAAGAAACGTTTCAGTGGTTCATCCCGTTGGTCGGTAAATGAAAAGGATTTTTATAGTAAAAAGTTTGCTTTGTGGATAGATTTGAGAACTCACCCAGATAATGATATTCATGGAGTAGGACTACCCTTAAACAATGCACAAGATGGTATAAAAATAGAAATTAAAAGGAAAGTTAGTGGATCTGGTATGATGACTTGTTACATGTTTATTGTAGCTGATGCATTAATGGAGGTAATGAATTCAAACTTAAGATCAATCAAGTATTAGTTTAAAGCATGGAAGAATTAAGAGATAAAATTCCTTTTCACTGTATTATAACAGGTCCAACAAATTGTGGAAAAACAAAGTACATAATTGATCAACTACGAGGTCCATTCAGAAAATTGTTTGAATTCATTGTTCTAATATGTCCAACTTTTGCTAAAAATAAAACCTATCATAATTTTGCACTAGGAGATAAACATTTCTATGTGTTATCACCAGATGCTAGTAACATTGATGAGATTAATGAATTATTAAGTGATTGTCAAACTTTATTCTCTGGGACAAATACACTAATAATTTTAGACGATTGTGCTGTTTCGAGTGATCTGAAAAAACGATCAAACAAGTTTATAGATTTAGCATTTTCTGGAAGACATCATGGATTATCAATGTGGGTTCTAACTCAGCAATTAACATCGATAGCAAAACCATTCCGTGAAAATGTAGCTTGTGTAGTCTCATTCCATAATCCATCACAAAGGGGGATGAAGATGTTTTTCGAAGATTATGGTGGTGATTTAGACCTTGAAACTAGTAAGAAGTTTGTACAACTACTGAAAACTGAAAAATATTCTAGACTCTGTTTATCTTTACGTCACCCATTTAATTGCTATTTGGAGATCCCTGAAGTTATTTAAAAGAATCTTTTTATTATTAGAAAATTAAAATATGACACAAGTTGAAGATTATATTAGTGATGTAAAAGATGAGGTAAAAGATTATAATGATAATGAACTTGAAATAAAACAAGAATCATTAGCTATTCTCGCAGCTCTTGGAATAACAAAGGAATATTTAGGGTTTGATATGAGTCTGGGTGATGTAAAAAAATTATCGGTAAAAGACATTGAAAAATATTTTAATAGATATCAGGCAGTATTGGGTAATAAAATTAATGGTGGATTAGTTGATTCGTCTCTTCAATTAATTTCTATAGTTATTTCTTACATGGTTCCAGTTGATGATATAGAAGCTCTTTGTGTGGATTTGCAGAATGATCATTTGGTTAATCGTGAACTGACAAACATTGTAGGTCTATTAGCATTGAAATCAGGAAGATTGGCGGCACTTGCTAGCGGGTTATTCCAGGTTGCTAAACACGTAAAATTCAACAAAATTCAACAAATTACAAGTACAACTGAGCATAAAATACAAGAGCTTTCAAGAACAAATACAGATAATAATAACACAACTGAACAAGTTGTTGAGCAAAACTAAGCGATTTAAAGATTTCTTAATGATATGTAAAAATTATGTCTGAAGAAGTTGTTGAGCAAATTACATCGGATCCGGTTGTTAAAGATAAAGAACCTAAAAAGAGAGAAAAAGACCCTAAAAAGGTTGCTGCTGGTAAAAAATTGGCAGAATATAACAAAAAAGCGAAAGAAGCATTAGCTAGAGAGATGAAACGCGAAAAGGAACAAGAGGATATTAAAAATGGAGAGAGTGAAACTAAATCAGAAAATGGAAAAGCATGGCTTCCAGAACTATCTTTTACTACTGTTTTGTCTATCGTTGGAATAGGGTTTACAGCATTTGACATGTTTATGAGATATTACAAAAATAGAATACCTGATTTATCCCAAGTTCCTACTAAAGTTCCACTCTCAAATATTACTACCCAACCACCAAAAACAGGAATGATATGAGGAAAGTAGTTTAAAGGTTTCTTACTGATACAGTAAAATTATGTCAACCGAAAACAAACTTGTGAAAACTGTTACTGATTCTGCAGTCCTTATTGGATTAGCAGCTGGAGTTGGATATTTAGCTAAAAAAGCAATGAGAGAATCATTTATGAACGACCCATCCTCAAGTATTACAAATTATGCAAAATGGGTAGCTGTATTGTCTGGTAGTATGTATCTAAAAACATATTTAGAGGATCAAAATATTTTACCAAAATAATTAAAAATGGCAACAATAGCAATGATGTTAGGTGGAGCTGTACTAAATGCAACTGCCTTTGTTGGCGGCTCATATCTTGCAAAATATCTATCTGGGGATAAAACAGATACAGAACGAATAAGACACGATAAAGCATTAGAAAAATATCAAAAAGATTACTCTGAATATCAGAAAAATAGACAGAAACTAATTGATTGGAAATTAAAACAAAAAGATGATAAATATCAGGCATCAAAAAATCTTTCAAAAACAGATGAAGCTTTAGAATTTTATGCTCAAATACACGAACCAAAATTTTCAGATTATTATAGACCAAGTAACAATCAAAAAATAGGTGAAATGGCATATGTAGGTGGTGGTATGTTAGCTTTGGGGTATGCAGTTAGTAAATTATAAAAACATTAATTGTTTTATATATTTGATACATGTTTACCCCAAGTTTTTATATTAATATCAACATGCAATAAATTTAAAATTTTTACTATTTTTATATTACTACCTGTGGAAATATAAAGCTTTTTAAATAATTCATATAACTCTTTTAGTTTTTCTCTATCTTTTAATTTAACTGCTATATTTCTTAACAATAACACGTCATCAATTGTAATTATTCCTTCTGTATTAAATTTTCTTAGTGTATAATAGTAAATATTATCATAAATATTTATAAATTTCATTTTTATTATTTTTTATATCTTTAAATCATAATTCTTTTTATAATTTACAAACATAACTTTTTAGTCTAAAGATTTCTTACTGATGAGTAAAAAATCATGGCAGAATCAGAAAAAACTCCACTATTGAGTCAAGATTTTAATGATGATGATGAGGATGATGTAGAAGAGGTTGAAATGGGTCCAATATCATCAACAACTAGGGTAATTAACCCTGATGATGAAAGTGAAATACCCACCCCAACACCCAGAACCCGTATAGAAGAAACATCGTTTGACGGTAGGGATTATGAGAGTGAGGGGGCAAGACCTAAATCACCAAAAACTATTTTTAGTGAACTTGAAAAAAATCAAGATGAATCTGGAGATGCTATTAAAGCATATTTTCCTGATGCAGACACATCACAGTTTTTACATTGGTATGATGAGTATGGAGAAATAAAAGTAAAATTGAAGAATAGGAAAGGAGCAAAAACTTACTCATTATTAAAAGGTGGTAAATTGAATAATGAACTTCCTGATACAATCAAAAAAGCTCTAGGTGTTGATTATGAAACCATTCTTAAAGAAAAAAATAATCTTATATCACAACTGGAAGAATCTAATAAAATAAAAAGTGATTTAGAAAATAAATTTTTTGATTTAAAACTTGATTTAGAAAAAAGTAAAAAGGTGATTAAACAAGATTTTACAGGCGAAACAGAAGAGTTGGAATCTATTATTGAAAGACATAAAACCATATTTTATAAACTTGAAGGTTATTTAGAGGCAACTGATAAACATAATATGTTACCTAAATCACATATTGATGAACTTAGAAGTAAATTAAATCAATACAAAGATGAACTTGAAAAATATAAGAAAGGGCAGTCAAATTTACTAATGTTAGAACTTAGTAATGAAAGATTACAAGATGAAGTTAATAAATTTCTAGAACAAACAAGAAATAGTATTATTTATAACCAAGAAAAAATAGCTGAGATTGAGGGGCAAAATGAAGAAATACTTAAAAATCTACCATTACGAGAACGTGTTAAGGCTATCTTCAAAAAGTATGGTTTTACAGTATTTTCAGTTGTTAGTGCTGTTGGTGTTGTTATTGGGGTTATAGTTTCTAATCTTTCTAGAGGCTTATCCACATTAGGAAAAGGTGTTGGAAATGGATTGAAAGCTCTTGGTAAGAAACTCGGTGAAATATTACCAGGGATGGTTGGAGTAATTGTAAGCTTTTTATTCAAAACAGCTGGTGAGGTAATTAGCTTTTTAGGTAAGAATGCTTGGCTTTTGATAATGGCTGTGGTTCTATATTTTGTGGAAAGTGTAAAGAAAAGAAAGTAACAAATTTAAAGATATCATGTTGATCAGTAAAATACAATATGGATGACTACAATAAAATTTATCCACAAATTCCGGCTGATCCTAATAATTTCAGACTACAAAAATCATGTGAAGTACTACAAAATCTCCAAAAGGAAATTAAACATTACGAGGATGTTAGGAAAAAGTATAATAGAGCGAGAGGAATATTTACAAAAATAAGTGTTTGTAGTGGTATATTTTCAGTTATCCTATCTGCAAGCGGATTGGGTACCTCCCTTACTGGTTTTGGTGCTGTTGTTGGCATCCCATTAGGAGCTGTGGGTGGTATTTGTGGGGTAATATCGGTTGGATTCGGTTCTGCTTCTAAACGACTTTCTCATAAAGTTAGTAAACATGAACAGACAGTTTCTCTGGCAAAAGCAAAAGTAAATACCATTCACGACTTGGTTTCAAAGGCTCTAAAAGATAACGCTATATCTGACCAAGAATTTTCTTTAATTTTATCAGAGGTGGATAAGTTTGAAAAACTAAAACTTGAAATCCGTCAAAAAAACAGGAAAGATAAAGAAAAAAACTTAAATATGAATCAGATAAGAACAGAGGTTCGAGAGGAAATATTAAAGGAACTGGTCAGTCGAGATCGCTGAAAATTTCATATGAAAGAACTGATGTAGGATTTAATTGTTTTGCTGGTATTAGAAAAGAGGTTATTTAAAAGCGACATGTTATTAACAAAAAAAAAATGTCATTATTCAATGATTTCAGAAATATGTATCCAAGGGCTGACATAAGCAATTTCACATTTGTGCCTGATTCGTATGGTGGATATATAAAATGGCAAGTTGATGGTACAACAATAATGTCAAAGGATGATCCTACTGGAAAAACATGGATTGATGATATTTCTCCTCGTTTGAAAAGATTTTTGTGGGAAGATTTAGGACTGAGCGAAGCGAATAACTTGAGTTCATTTCCTGAAAGTTTAACTATAACTAATCTAAGCTATCCAATACCAGCTGTTAATTTTGATGACTTTTCAACTGATATAACAAAAATGCTAACCTCACTGGATATATATGTGTCAAATAAGAAGAAATTCACAGCAAAGATGAGAAACATATTTACATCACAAGTTGTTACTTTCAAATTTGGAAAGAAGAGTAGAAAATGGTTGAATGGTCCTGATATGAATTATTGGCCACAACAACTTAACTTTGCAGTTTGGTGTGCAACATCTGGTTGTGGGATAAGTCCTTTTGAAAGTTTAAATTATCCTAAAGTAGTAAATAGCTTCATTAAGTTTCATGTGTATTTTACAATAAGGAGGATATTATATGAATTAAGCCTCCCCCTACCTGATGAGCAGCCTTTTGTGATAAATAATAATCCATATAGTAAAGTTGCATATCAACGATTGTGTGCTGAATTTGGGGTTAGTAATAATTCCGACTTTAGATGGAAAGGGGGTAGAAACGGAGGATTGGGAGATATATTCCTTGATTATGGTGCAGGATATCATGGAAAAGGTGGTGGATATCAAAATGTACATATTGTAAGGAATTATGATGTTGATGCGGATAAATATCCTAGTGAAGGTAATAAATTCGCTGATGAAGGCGGAAAGAAAGAAAAGGGTAATCTAATCTCATTTATACGTAATGATGACTTTGCTGATTTCAAATATTCTTGGTTTATCCCAACAAGTGGACATGGGCTCACTAAAGCTGGACTTGGTAGATTGAATCGATCCGCTGAAGCTTTTGTCTATTGTATATTAGGAGCACAAGTTAACACAAGAAACTCTATTTATGGTAATGGTGGTGGTGCGATTGAGACACAACAAGAATTCTTGGCTTTATTTGAAAGTAGTGTGATTGAGAATGATATTTCTAGTTCTATCCAAAGGTATCAATTAGCTGTACAGGAAGCGAAATTAAGGCTTGATTTAGCTATTGCCCCTGGTGTGTGGTTGATGCCGAGTAATATGATAATCAATACTGAAAGCGTGACAGGTTTTAACAACAAACTTATGAAAGCGAGTAATGATATGAATTTTGGTGTTAATAATTCCCTAAACACTGAAACAAAACAAGTTGGAATAAGTCATAATTTAGGATCTTCAAAGTTAAAGTTACCTCATATTCTCAGGGAAGGAAAAACTGAAACTAAGGCGTCAAAACCCTCAACGAAAACAGACTCTATGAAACAGGAAAATAATATCGGCTCAACGCAACATGAAAAGAATATATTAGCATTTATAATTATAGCGGGTGGCTTAGCGTGGTATCTATTTCGGTAGTTCATGAGTATTTCACGTGATTATGATTGTTTGCAAATTAGTGTTCACGTGTAGAACAATAGATTGCATACTTTTACGACATAGCAACAAGCAAAATGTAAAGCGGTTTTAAAGTTTGAAAGTAGAATTTATGTTTACTTTTAAAAGGTCGGTTTCTAACGTCGCTCAGGAATGTGATTACGTCAATGCAAATTTAAAGATGAATATAAAGTAACCAAACAAAGCGGTCTAAAGACCTCCCCACTACGTGAAAAAATGTTGAGCATTACCATGTATGAGTCTGAAACAAGGATTTATTTAGATCCTCCGCTTAAAAATATTCTTGAGATACAGCTACTAGATTGTAATATACAAACCAAAAGATTGATTAATTTCAAGGATCAACAGATATTATTAAATGATAGGAATCTAGGCTTCATAATAATTGAACCTGGTACATATTCTCTTCGTAATATTCAATCGATATTTTTTAATGATCCAGATAGGGAAAAGATAACAATAATTGAGACTGATACTATTGACTATCTATATTCAAATAAGAATTTCAAAGTTAAACTTACTAGAGGGTTATCTATTGGTTTAGGGGTGCCTGAATTTATAAATCCTGGTAAATTATACCCCATAAATATAAATATTAAGGAACCACTGAGACTTATGTGTAGTATAGTGGATAATAAGTCTTCATATATGAATAAAACCAAATATGGAGAACTTGTGAAACTCTCACCATCAAATTTACTTGCAAACATACCTTCAAAAGATTATCCAACAATTTCAGTTAGAAAATATGATAGTGTCATAAACCACTTTGATTTAACCCTCTTAGACAGTGAATGGAAAAAACTTGATCTTAAGGGATCTCCCATAACTTTTAGCTTAAAATTTAGGTAAATTTTGTTATGTAACCCTTATTTAGGTTATATAACATAATTAGTTTTAATATATTAACTCTTCAAATCAATATACTGCATCTTTTATGTATCTTCCATAATTTTCCCATATAATGAATTTTCTTTAAAGCCATTATACTTCCCCCTTAATTTTTTCAACATTTCTTCATCGCTTATATTAGTATCGTTTTCTATTCCATATGCCTTAGCTGCTTTAGCCCTTTGTTTTTTCATTTCTTCTTTAAGTTCTTTTTGTGTAATTACTTTATCTCCTCCAAATTTTTTATGAACTTTATTTAATACTTTATTAACAACATTATAATTAATATCTTTTATTCCATTTTTTTTTAAATAATCTATTACATCCTTTGTGCTAATTTTAATAATTTTATATTGTTGATCTTCTTTATTCATTATTTTTATTTTATTTTTTTTTATTTTTAAATCATAATTCATTTTTTTTTTTAATTTTACAACCCTTACAAGAAGCTTTTTGCTTACCATGTTCACATATTTGAGATCCCCCACATTCTTTACATTGTTGTTTTTGTTTATTATGTTCACATATTTGAGATCCTCCGCACTCTTTACATCTATACTTACTTTTATTATGTTCACATATTTGAGATCCCCCACACTCTTTACAACAATATTTAATCTTTCCATGAATACAATAATATTTATTATTGATAGTATCTTTTGGTATTAACTTATTAATATCTTCATCTGTATATTTTTTCAGCTCTTTAATTAAATCTGGTTTATTCATTCCATATCCTCCTTTAATTTTTAACTCTTTAGCAATATGTTTAAGTTGCCAAATATATAACCTTTTTAGTTTATCCATTTTCTAATTTTTTTGTAAATTAATTCTTCTTTTTTAAATCATTTTTTTTTTAATAATTCTTCACAGGGGGAGTGTAAAACCTATCCAATCCGGCTCCTTCTCAAACCATTAGCAAAAAGTCTGTTTAATTTTCTGATAAAGTCTTGAACAAATTTGCGGATTTTTGAGACGGATCAGGTGAACTAGGGAAGAGGTATTTGCTCGATACAACAGAACTATTGCAGAAGTTATGCAGAATTTCCGCGTAACGGGGCCGGAGAGTGGCTGCGTCGCTCCGCTCCGCACCCGCTTAGTTCGGAACCCCTCCGCGTAGGGGGTTTGCAAAAAGTCTGTTTAATTTTCTGTTAAATCCTTGAACAAATTTTTATTAAAAGTTTTTTGAAAATTTTCAAAAATTTCAACAACAACAACAACATGTGTGGGTGAAATTTCTCTTATATACTACTACTAACTAAGACCCGGAAAACTAAGACTCGGAAAACTAAGACCCGGAAAACTAAGACCCGGAAAACTAAGACCCGGAAAACTAAGACCCGAAAAACTAAGACCCGGAAAACTAAGACCCTGTTTTTTTTTTAAGGGAAATCATCAAATTTCAGCTTAAATGGTAAACTAAATAAAATAAATGCACCCATACTTACAAATAACAATTTAGTTGTGTTTTTGTTTTGTTTGGGAAACGGAACTATTTCCGATTGTCGCCGTGTGTCGATACACTAGCTGTGTACGTAAGTTTATGTAATGAAGCGAAGCAGTGCTTTGTCTACTTTGTACAACGGTAGTTTCCGAAAAGGTGCTTTGCGTTTTTCATTATGTTACCTCCATATTATTACTAGAATGTATTACTTTGAAGCTACTTAGAAACAAATATTCTTTTATCCTGTCTTCCTGATAAATTTCTCAATTTCCGGTCTGATGATTTCGTTGCCGGCAGAAGCACGTGTCGCCTTGGTGCTAATGCTTTTCTTTTCATGGGTTAGGTATTAAATAGCTACCATCTTTTAAAGCTTTTTTTCTTTTGTTGTACGCTCACTTCACAGCCTCGGCGAATTGTGACCCAGTTATAGTTGCTCAAAGTTTCCTTCAGTGAACAAGACATTAAACTGGTAGAAATAAAAATAAAAAAAGATCATTCGACGACTTGTCTTTGGCCCCTTTATGGAATCGTCGGGAATGGCAGCAAGGCCATCAGATAAGTGATATTCTTTGCCGGCGGAAATTATTGATTTTATTCATGGTATTTTAATACTCAGTCGGCCACCGATTGGGTCAATTTGGAGAGAAGTGTCTAAAGTTATACATCCCAGAAGCTCTCGAGATAAAAGGTGTCGAAATAATTCACCAAAAAAGTTATTTGGCGCCTGAAGTTCCGTCATGGCTGCTTTCTATCGTGCGTAACGCTTTAACGGTTTTATAGATAGTCAAGAAAGTTCGAAAATCGGCCAACCCAGAACTAAGATTTCAACTTGTTTCGTACCACTAACAAATTTTTCTATAAGTGACTAATTCTTGTTCATCATTGAGTGTTTTATGAAGAAATCTCGAGAGAGATGCATTTAAAGATAACAAAAAATCGCTCCGGCTCCACCTACAGCTTTATAGCTGACATATATAGTGCACATGATATTTTTAGACCGGAAGTCACACTTCCATTAATGTAACCGATGAGGTATAGGTAAATGTTGTCTTTTGTTTCGTGACCAGTCAGAGGAAGGTCCAGATTCTGGACTTTTTACCATGTTAAAATACAACTAAACAAGCATCTGTTTCTTTCCTCCCGCTCCCGCCGCGAGGAAAGAACGCCGGATCGTAGTCATCGTAGGTTACTACAGATCAAAATGGGCTAGCCTTTTAATCGCATTCAACGATGTCGAATTTTCGGAAGTTTTGTTTTCCTCGACTTCAGTGTGGTAAAGAGTTTCCTCCCCGGAAACCTGTTATCATATTCGACATTGTGCTATCCCACAAAGAAAAATGGATGTACCCTGATGCCAACAATCGAGTTGAAAAGCTTCCATCTTGAAAGTACACAACTAAATTCTATTGTGTGGATGGCAGGCGCGTTAAGGCAAGATTTTTGCAAGTGATTCTTACAACATGTTAATACGAATAAAGTTACATTTTTGTTTATGATTCCTTAAATCGGGGAATATTATTTTTTTTTAGTGTTTTCTGATAGTCTAGACAACGTAAATTCATCAAGCAAACACAAGTTTAAACACATACGGGAGTTAATTTTTGAAGATATTATGAATTTTTAATTCAATTATGAAGCAATTTAGTGTTTCACTTCCATGCTAACACAGCGCCATTGTTTCCAGCGGTCTTTAGGGACACTGTGTACGTAAGTTTGCGAACTGAAGCGAAGGAGTGCTTTGTCTACTTTTTACAACGGTAGTTTATCGACACACGGCGACAACCGGAAATAGTTCCGTTTCCCAAACACAAGAAAAACACAACTAAATTCTTATTTGTAAGTATGGGTGCATCTATTTTATTTATTTTACCATTTAAGCTGAAATTTGATGATTTCCCTTGAAAAAAAATTTCCGGGTCTTAGTTTTCCGGGTCTTAGTTTTCCGGGTCTTAGTTTTCCGGGTCTTAGTTTTCCAGGTCTTAGTTTTCCGGGTCTTAGTTTTCCGGGTCTTAGGTCTTAGGTCTTAGGTTTCCGGACACCCGCCCTCTGACTGCCGGACACAGAGACACTTCGTTATTTGTTTCAATACTTTTTATATTTAATTAATACAAAATCTCATATTTTATAGGAACAAGAAGCGAGGATTGCTTTGTTACGAGATCGTGCAAGTGAGAAAAAGATTGAAGACGACAAAGCCTACCACAAGTCTTTGATGGTAGTTAAAAACCCAGAACACTTGAACTTGTTTGCTGACATTGCAAATGGGGCTAGTGTGAGTTTTTTTCTAAGTGATGTAACAGAGTTATCATATGCTGCAGTGAATGAAACCCTGGGTTTTGTTCTTTAACATCACTGATGGATGTTAAGTGCTGCGGAATTGCCATCGTTTTGTGTGTACAGTCTGCTCGCCTACGTCTAGAGTTGATTCGCCTGCTACTGTCAGTTTGCCTACGTCTTACAATCATTGTATAACACAGTTCATTCATCTACTTGACAGCTGACTTGATGTGTGATTGGAGTCGGAGTCAGTTCATTTGATCCGTACTTGGTGCGAGCATAGTTAGTAGTGTCAGTTACAGTCATTTCACCACCAATCATCTCGTCACTATGGTGGCCCACAACTATCACATCAAAACAAAATGCTCACAGCAAATTCAAATTGCTGGCAGAAAATTCAAATCAGTCACAGCAAATTCAAATACCATCTGCCGTCAGTTACCTCTGGCCAGCGGTGCACCAGGTATACAAATGCGTTTCATACATGTCAGACAAAAAAAAACATTTTCTTGGATACTTGTGTTTTCAAAGGCGATAGATTTAGACAAAGATTTATCCTTGACGTGCAAACTCACTGCAAGCCGACAGAAACATTTCAGTACATACATTTCGCTTCCTGCCACCCACCAGGGGTCAGTAAAGGCTTCATCAAAGGTGAAGCACTTAGGCTGCTTCGATCTAACTCTTCAAAAATACTTTTGAAGAGAATATTGTAGCATTCAGATCACGTCTTTACGCGAGAGGTTATCCATATATTCTGCTAAATAAAGTCCTCTTAGAATTGAAATTCAAAGAGAGAAAGTCTGCTCTTCAACAAAATAAAAGAATGCATAATAGAATTCTTCCTTTTGTCACACAATACCACCCAGCAAATGGCATTAAATAAGGATCAGCCTTTACTGAGTGAGATACACAAAGAGCCTCCCATCATGTCAGTTGTACAAAAGAGGAAAATCGCTCAAGGACATACTCGTGAGATCCAAGCTCGAAAGGCAAAGAAAGTACACTTGCAAACAGCAGGAGTGATGTAGACATGTCACAACTTTTTTTAAAGCTGTAGCTTGTTGAGCAGTTTGTTGAGCGTCAAAATGGTACTAATACCATTTACCTGTATGTTCATGTATGATAAGTATATCTTTTAGGTACTTCATGTGCAAGACGCATTCTTACACCTGGTGCACCGCTGGCCAGAGGTAACTGAAGGCGGACGGTATTTGAATTTGCTGCGGCCTATTTGAATTTGCTGTGAGCGATTTGTAATTTGCTGTCAGTTGATTTGAATTTGCAGTGAGTGATTTGAATTTACTGTGAGTGATTTTAATTTGATGTGAGCGTTTTGTTTCGATGTGACAGTTGTGGGCCACCGTAAGTCACTTATTGGTCATCTCACCACCACGCTGAGTCATCTCGCCACCAAATGAATTTGATGTAGAAACATTACTGCATTTGTCTGTATACCAATGTGCAACACATTCTGTGTCTGCGTATTCAATCATATCCCAGGGTTCAAAATTAACAGGCGTCTAGTCATCAGGGATAACCAGAGTTTGACACTGACGACCAAATCGCAGAACATGGTTGCCCCTTGGATGACTAGAATTTAGCTGTCAGCTAACTTAAGATATAAACAGTTATCATAATAATGGAAAATTATAATCCTAAGACAGTATTTCTGCTTGATGAATGGAACAGTGTAAAAACTATCAATTCTATTCCATTTTTGTCACAATTCATATGTACATACCTGTACATGATCATTCTTATTGCACTATCTTGTTTGCGTTTACTGCTGTGCATAGGACTAATACACTAGCTCCAAGAAAAGTCTCAGTTGTACACTACAACTCATGCTCCATCAGATTTCATGCAAAAGAGAATACAGATTGTGTTACATATTGGTATACAGACAAATGCAGTAATTCTATATCAAATTCATTTGATGGCTTGGTGGCGAGATAATCAGTTGGTGGTGTTGGCAGATGACTTGGTGGCGAACTGACCAGATTCGGATCATGTGTATTTTGTGCACCCCTTGACCCATATATCAGTTGAGTGTCAGTCCATTATGTCATCCAAGAGTGGTTGTCTGATTGTCAGCTAACATGTCAATCGATAGGCTAGCCGCTGCTGACATTCCACCAATACTTCACTGATACTTGCGTACTGGTGACTGTAGCTTGCGTCGCCTACGTAACTTAACCTAGGTTAGTAACGTCTGTTGAGCAGATCGCTTTCCCTTCATTGTCCTTATCCTCTTTCCTGTCAACTGTATTTTGTGTATTTAGCAGTATTTCATTTGGGTGTCTTGCTTGACAATGACTGAATTTGCAACAAATGATGAAAACGTAAAGGTAAAGGTGCACACAAGCCTTAGGGCCCACAAGGCCGGAGCTTATCCCAGTTTCAATAGCATTAAGTACCTGGGAGTATTATTACTCCCCCTGAATGGGATGCCAGTCCATCGCAGGGTCACCCCCAGCATTGTATCGCTATTACCCATTTATACACCTGGGCGGAGAGAAACAGTGTGGAGTAAAGTTTCTTGTCTAAGTAAACAACACAGTGCCAGCACCAGGGCTCGAACTCCAAACCCTCTGCTCGGAAGTTCGACATGCTGGCCACTACTGCCTTCCGCCAGTTGGGATTCTTAGCAAAAAGGTTACGTTGTGTTTAATGTAAAAAAGTGACCTTGAAAAGCCCCGTGGGGACGAGCCACTAATGAATGAATGAATGAATGTATGTATGTGTGTGTATGTGTGTGTGTGTGTGTGTATGATGTATGTATGTATGATGTACTGTGCCTCCAAACATAAAGCCTTCAGAAATTTTTAAGGTTCACCAGAAAAGGATGAAATGCGCATAACTTATACATCTGTTACTGGAAGTCTAAGCTTTTGACTTATAAGACGGTCAACCGATATACCAGTGACAGTTGACCGATATTCCACCAACTATCAATGGTCAACATATCTGCTGAGTGTCAGCCGCTATATCAACCAAGATATCAGCCGATAGTCTGTCATCATGTCGACCGACACTTGACCAATATATCAGTTGATATGTCTACCGACATATCTCAGTCAAGTGTCGGTCAATATGGTGACCGATACATCATGTAGTCAAGTGTTGGTTGATGTGTTGACTGATATAGTGGTCGAGGAGTGCACAAATTACACATGATCCCCAGATTCAACCAACAAGATATTAACTGCCGCTTTTGTTGCCTTCATGCGTAAAATCAAGCCCATGTTGAGATAACATTATGAATTGCATTCATATATGTGAAAATCGCCACTTTTAGTTTGAGTTGAGTTGACTTTAGTGTTGGCATAATTGTTTTTTAAAACAGTTACTTCAACTTAAAACTTAAAACTCTTTTTTGGGTGGTTCATAAGCACTGATGAAAATAGCAGTGTGGATAACACTACATCCACATGCCTTACACACATGACAAACACTCTGCTTGAAAACATTGACAAAGGACTATTAACTATCCTTATATTTTTAGACCTAAGCAATGGTAACATGATGTCACACTTCGGTACTCCACTGGAGCACAACACGACACTATGGTGACATATTCAGTGACAAATTTGTCATGTAAGGATGGTTTTTGTTAATGCTTCATAGCACCAATGCATTGTGTAAACAAGGAATAATAATGATCACATAATATTATATGCACAACTGGCAACTGAGAAGTGACACAAGAACATCATTAAATCATTTGAACTTGTCATGTTTTGAGTTGCAGTTTGGTAATAACCCAGAATATGAAGCTGAGAAAAAAGCTGAAAAAGAGAAGCAGGAAAAAGCTATTGGTGTCTTGACTTACCTGGGACAAAGTGCAACAAGAGGAGAAAGTAATCATGGATGCTTTTTATTACATAAATTTGAAACAGATGCATGATGATATTTCTGGAGATAGCGTAATTAACATTTGTCTTTTTACAAAAGGTGCATGATAATATATCGGAAAATGGCGTCATTAACATTTATCTTTTTGATAGGAAAGCTAAGTTAAATGATACAGCAACATATAACACCAAAACGTTTTAGCATGCAGTCCGTTATGTACCTATTACTGCCATTGATTCTGCCATAAATTCATTGTTTTGTAATTCAAAACTGTGTCAATTCATCCAGCAACTAGCCATAACATAATGTAATTCAAGTTAGTCTTTGACCCCTACTTCATTTTATACTTACAGACATCAGTGCATTGTATGGCTATTAAACTTTGGGAGTGTGTATGAAAATGTGAATTAATATTGTAATAATGTAGCTTGATTAATTGATTGATAGCTTGATTAATTTACAAGTCAAACAAACAATATGAGTAAACATGGCAGTGATAATTTTAGTAGGGTCCTGTCCTGTTTGAAGGTGAGAGGCTGTGGTATGTAAAATCACATAAAGATAGAGTGGATTTGGATAAAGCTAGTCAAAGGTATGTCCACATCCTGCTCCTTAGGGTTCAGGGATATTTCATTTTTTGTGTGTTTGATAATCAAAAAAGCAGAATAAGACCTGTTTTAGACGTTGAACTTTTCATGTGCCAAATCTAATGCAAATTACCAAGAACAAAAGATTTTCTTAATTAGAGTTAGATTTGGCAGATCAATATCAGTTTCTGGGCAACTGTGCACCTACCCCTCCCCTAATCCAACAAGTTAGCGTTAATGTTGGTTTAAGGGAGGGGTAGGTGCACGGTTGCCCAGAAACTGATATTGATCTGATTTGGCACATGAAAAGTTCAATGTTTGAAACGGGCCTAGTATAGATGATCCATTATTAGATTTTAGTGTTTCATTCTTACCTCTGCATTGCTTCACTTTTTCAATGTTGGTACATTCATTTCACATTCAGTATACATCGTATAGTTATTATTTTATATCAGTGTCAATGGGAATTGATCACTGTCAACATAAGGAATGTTATTTGATGGAGGGTTTTCTCTCATACTGTTCTGTTGATAAGTTTATACTTTTTAAAACTTCACAGTAATAATAATAATAATGAACTTTATTTGAGTGTCAACTGTATCTAGCACTGACGTACTAACTGGGGACACTGTAAAGCACAAATCATATCAAATCAAATCATATTTAGTTAAATCAAATCAAATGTTGGTTTTGTGGAGAGGGGAAAACCGGAGTACCCGGAGAAAAACCTCTCGGTGCAGAGTAGAGAACCAACAAACTCAGCCCACATATGACGCCGGGGCCGGGAATCAAACCCGGGCCACATTGGTGGAAGGCAAGCGCTCTCACCACTGTGCCAACCCTGCTCCCTGTAGTTAACATGTAGTATGACTTCCAGCCTGAATATATTCAGGGTCAACTGTCAACATAACAGCTTTAAGCACATTAGTTTCTGGCCTGTTTTTTAAGTTACAAAAATTCTGATGTTTACTGTATTTCTTGGCATTTAAGAGGCAATACCTCTGTATCTGTGTGAATTGAAAGAGGTTGGGGCAAATGAAATCACAAATAATTTTTTATCCTACCTTTTGATTTGTTTTCGTTAACTGAAAAGAAATAAGCATTTGATTTTAAAATGTATTGTTTCTAGTTCCAGGGACAATGACAGAAAGAATACTATGGATCCCCTCACTAAAATGAAAAAATTCCTTGATGCAAAGGAGGCTCATCGTGGCAGAAAAGAAACTCAAAAGAAAAAAGAGCATGGAAAGAACCAAAGTGAAAAAGAAAAGGAAAAGTTTTCACTTAAGAAATTAAGAATGGAGCGATTAAAACGCGAGAAGGAGGAACATGCAAGGGAACAACAGCTATTAGCATCACTGGGAGGAGACAAAACGATTGTAACAACACAGCCAGCTGTTGATACTGAACCTTACAGGTATTAACATGCATCACCTGTTGTTGTTTTGAACATTAGCAACAAACATTAAAACATTAAGCTAATTATTATATCACCTTCCTGGTCCTAGTGTATGATGTCCTGTGGATTTTTTGTTTTCCAGATACAACTCGCAGTATAATCCTGAGTTTGTTAGAAGACCTAGGAATCATGGTGATAGACGATTTCATCCCTACTAGTCACAGAATACAACCTCGTTCCCAGGATAGAAGGGACAAAGAGAAAATTTATGTGCGGCAGGACAGAGAAAGTCGTCACAAAATCCTCTAGATTTTCGTCATGCTTGTGCAGATTCGTGTTCAGATAAACAAATGTTTGAAGAATTTATGTATGTATAGGGCACTACATATTTAGCTATGACAAAAAAAATTTATAACAAGGGTTTGACTTTGAGGATCTCTGATATAACACTTTCTTGCCTATAAGCTTTTCTTAACTCCTTAGAATCTTCAAAAAGGAGAATATTGTTTTATCCTATTAAACTCCAAGCTGTATGACAACTCATTGTTGTGCTCTTTGTCTTAAGGTTCAGCTTAATTTGGTGATAAATTTGACACTGCATCAGAGAAGCTTTTAAAAGAATGACACTTGGAAAGATATAAAATTCCACCTAAGGAATACTAAATTTGTAGAGTTACTGCACTTTCTGAAATGACCCATAGTCTCTCCATCTCCTGATAGCCCTGACTCCAAATGAAAGCCAGGAAATTTCAAAACTTACGAGCGATACCAAACTTCAAAAGGGTTTTACGAAAATTACAAAAATTCCCAGATGAAGCAAGAGAGTAAGACCCAAAGTTCCAAATGAAAAACCACAGTTACGTTCACTCCTGGACATGAATGGAAAGAAATTATTTCGGCCAATCAAGCATCAAGCTCAGGAAGATGGGTGCAAGATTGTAGCGATTAGTTTTAGCTTTACTTTTAGTTGATAAAATAGCGCAAAATATATTGTTTCTCAATTCACTCGAGGTAAAAATGCAAAAAGGAAACACTAGCAGAATTTCCTTTGAAAGTGAATTGTAAAAGGGATACATCCACTTTAACTATACAAACAGCCTTGGCAAATCGTTTAGAAGTCCCTGTCCTTTATTAAACCCTACTAATACAAAACCTCCAAATATAAGGCATATAAGAGAATGATAATTATTATATTCCTTGATTAATGAGCTATTTAACGATTATTCGCCGAAGGCGAAGTGATTCAACGTTAAATATTCACCGAGACGAAGTCAAGGTGAATATTCACCGAGTATTCACCGCGACGAAGTCAAGGTGAATATTCACCGAGAATCACTGAGCCTGAGGCGAATAATTGTTTTAGTGTAAATGCACAGGTGATTATTTCAAAAAAGAAAAGAAAAGCATTGTACAACATGAAAAGAATTTATTTCATCAAAAGCGCGCGAAGACTGGCAGCCATTTTGTTCGTCAAGGTGATTACTGGCTGATAATCTGAGATAGCGAACCAATCAGAGTGCGCGATTTTGTATAATGACCAGAGTATTTGCACTAATACTCAATATACAGGAAGAGTTTTAATTCGTTGACATTATTCCTCTGGAGGGACTAATTGTGGGAGTCATTTATTACCCCTCACCCTTTGGTTTTTATATGATGCTGTGACTTGGTTATAAAATCATTTCCGCAACTGAACAGAATAAAGGAAACTTTTGAACAGGCATAAACGGACTGTGCAATAGTTATCAGAAGATGGTGGGGGGGGGGGGGGAGAATGAACAATGAGCTTCAAAAGGGAACTTCTTATGCAGTGCCCCCTGTTTGCAAAAACAAAGTTAGTTCAGCCCCCCACCCTCTTGATTTTTTTGATAATACCATATTGTTAGGAACATATTGTATTCCTTAAATACACAAGTTTGGCAATATTGTTAAATGTTACAAATACCTCAATTTACTTGTCATCTGCTGTAATGCACTCAAATTCTGCATCTGGTACAACTAACACCTCCTAAGAATGTTCGATAAAAATGTCCATTTCCAACCCGTCTGACTCATTGACTTCTGAGTTGTGTTCTGCATGTTATGTTTTGAGTTGAATCTGGCCTTATAATTTATAACTGGATTGTAGAAATTTTATGACTCAAATCAACTCTTTTCCAATGAATAAAAAATCTGGTAACATTTATAAAATGTGATGACATTTCTTAAATAAACTTCACATTCTCTAAGAACATTGAGCATTGAGAGTACATTTCCTGTTTTACAATGTATGTGGTACATGACATAAAATGAAAGTTGGGGCCCCCTGTAATAAAAGGAATTTTTATTTGAGCCCCCCCCCCATCCCGCCATCTTGACATTATTTTTACTTGATGCCCTGCCCCTGTCTGGTTTTTCGATCCCTTTCTCTCATAATTATTGCACAGTCCCTAAATGCAACTGTATACTCTACTGAGTTAAGGTCAATTGTCTTGCGATGCGCATTGCATACCTGTGATCCTTCTAACATTACAACTGAACTGACGTTTAGTTGATACGGACTTGATACACAGATGATCATTACAATGTCCGCCCAGAAATCCTGGCTCTAAAAATGTGCAATCCTCCAGTAAAACCTTCTTACCTCACAAACCAAGGAACAATGAGAAGCTACATCTGTAAGGCGAGACAATGACAAAAAATGAATACTTCTCACTCGATTTACATTTGATTGCTTGTTATGTTTAACAGGAGGGGACATTGGGATTTTCTGTTCTGCCGTTTTCACTATTTTTCAGGTTGGTTTTTCGAGTTTGGTCCCAAAATACTTCTGGTTTTCGGTTTTGGTGTTCTTTGCGGCGTGTGGATTTTTCCTTTTTTGGCATCTGGTTTTTGGTTTTCATAAGAAATACTAGCGGTTCCAGTTTCTCTTCGATTTGAACTGCAAATGATCTTGAATAGCCGCGAAACACCAAATTTATTAAGAGGAACGCGTGACAAACTAAATGTTATGGTCAGGGATCACCATTGCATCTGTTTTTGACGGTTTTCGGTTTTGACCGATTTTTTTTGGCAGTTTTGCGGTTTCTAATATACCCCAATGTTTAACTTAACTACCAGAGGCGATATGAGTGAAAGAAGTTAATAAAATTCTAGCCTACACCTGTACTTCTTTATTTTTGAACATTATAACTGGACAACTGAACTGCCATTCACTTGATACAAGCATGATATGCAGATACTCATTTTATACAACACTACAGCAACAAACAAAATTAATAAGGTGTGACCACTGACAATTTATAAAACTTTCAATAAGACATTGTATACTGCTTCACTCTACTATACAACGTAGTCATTAAAGTTATTATTCACTTTCTGAACGTGATCCCTTTGGAGGGACTAACCACACTGGAGAATTATCAATTACTCCTTGGCCTTTGGCTTGCTTATGATCCTCTGGCTTAGTATATTACAACAAGATAAGGGAAAAAGCATTAAAGGCAAGTCTCTGGTTTAGTTAGGTCCATTGTCCTGTGACACGTCTCGCATACCTTTGATCCTTCTTTGTTATAAAACGTACAGTGTTTACAGACTCTGCTTCCAGGCTCCGGAAGACCAGGACCATCCACACCACGAGTGGAGGCACACATGGAACAAATTTGATGATCAGGAGGATTGAGAAAGGTGCAACGCTTACATGACCACTCTTCTCTTGGTGTGTTTGATTGCCCTCTGTCATTCACAGAGCTATCTGCAGTGTGAAGGTACTCTGGGTACGAGGAAGTAGTCGCTGATCTGCTGCTAGATAATTCAGCTGCCTTTAACTGAATAAAGCTATGTCTACCCTTGGTTGGAGCACAAAGATCAGCAGAATAGTACCTCTTGCACTTCTCACAGACAACCAGGAAACAGTTGTGGCAGATATAGAACCCTTGCTTTTCACAAAAGTCACAGATTGTGCAGTGGGTCCCTAGATATCTCCTTGCAGATTCTGAGGGTCCCGGAACACTACAGTCTGATTTAACAGCTCTTCTTGAACTAAGATCCCCAGGTGCCATCGCACTGCTTTGTTTTGAGACCACCTTGCCTTCTACCAGTATTTTTGACTCATAGTCTCCATAACCGGGATGCCTGTGTGGCATACCTGGTAATGAACTGGGCTGGGTTTGAAGAGTGTCAGTACTGATATAAGTGCTTCTGTTCTGTGGACTGGTGCCCGATGAACTTTCTCCTGTATGAACAGCTCTTGTTTCATCTTCAGCACTTTGCACTCGCCTTTTTTGTTCATGCAGCCTAGTCCTGTGTCGTGGTGGGCGTCCTTCCACCTTACCCCCTTCAAAAGTCAACCTGGTCTGTAAAGTGTCATCAAGATTCTCAAATCTCTCTCTGATGTCTTTCTCAGGATTGCCAGATCTTCTTTGCTCATTCAGAATATTCACAGTTTGCAAGGTTGCAGTGTTTTTATCTTTCTTACTCCCAGTTAATGTGGCCTTTATTACAGGGGAATCTGTAATTCTTGATTGCTGGTCAGTTCTTCCATTTCTTTCGCTACGCCTCTCATATGTGGCATTCATGGAGGGACTGCACTCTGCTTTCATCTCATTACAAGTCATTATTGGCTCTCCTGTAGCATGTGTTCTTTCAAACTTCAGAGGTTTCTGAATACATCCTGTGTTAACATACAGGCCATCTTTAGACCCAGCATTTGTGGGATGAGTAAGCTCATGCACAGATTGGTTAGTTGTATGGGCATCTATAGTACTTGCTCTTGTAAGGTTATTATGGCCGGTTAAAGAATGCAATCTCATGTCATAACTGCTGGGTGGTTCAAGATCCATAACACCTCTAGAGCCACAATCTTGAGAGACATTTTGTTCACCTGCTATTTTGTTATTGCATGCTTCAAAACTGGGTTCAGCACTTCTTATGTATCTCTCCGTTTGCATCAACCTTGATGAATCCTCATGGCTAGATGTACACTTCACCACTGCCTCAGGTACAGTTTCACCATCTCTCAATTGAGGTACCACAAACTGATTATATCTCCACACCTCTTGTGGAGTGAGCTGTGAAACATTTCGAGAATGGCTTTCCTTGGTTCGCACACCATATAAAGCTTCATCTGATACTTCATTTGGTATTTCAATTCTTGAAGATGAATTACTGACGGATCTGTGTGAAGGGAGAGGACGTGCTGTGATTTCAGCAATCATGTCCAACTCTGTTAGACCATACTTGGGTTCCCTACCAGTTTCAAAGATTGAGCCATTTGTAGCCATAGTGGATCTCTCCATGTCCATTTGTTGATGGTGTCTATGAGGAGGCATAGTTTCTGTCTTTGCATCCTGGTCACACTTTTGATTCTTTGCAATTTTTTGGCGCAGATATTTAACAGCCTCCTCCATACCAGGGTTCTTCATTCTAGCTTGAAATACTTCCCCCAATCTAACTTCTCCCGTATTAAATCGTTTGACAATTTTCCTTACCACTTCTAACTCGACTTGTGCAAGGAAGAGGTCAAGAGCAACTTCAGTAACCTGCTTATCATCAACTGTTTCTTGCAATAAAACATGCCCTGGAGACTCTTTAGACTGAGTATAACCAAGAAAGCTCAAGATGGACATGACGGAATCACTGTGGTTAAGTTTCTGAAGGATGTTTAATTTGAAAAATCCAGTGTAAAGCTGTTGGGAGAGCATCAACATTTCAGTAATTCTTATTGGATGACAATTACGTAAATTGTTCTACATGAACAAATGGAAGAGAAATTCTCAAATTATCTTTTTTCAAGGAAATTTGGTTAGTTTTACAAGGATATACTTTTTTATGGAATTTCAAGCATTCTGGAAAATTTTTACTCCAATTAAATCTTTACCACAAAATTTTGAAAGTTTGTTCAAAATTAATCCGAGTGCGAAAGATTACGACTTACACAAAAATGTATTAAAATTCTGAATAGAGTACTTAGCTTTTGCAGTGTTTTTTAACCACGATATAACAAGGACGACCAATAAAGTACTTGTAAGCAGATTCACTTTTCTATCATGATGGTGCTTGGAAAGCTTACGGTATTCACCTTCCTCACCTTCGAGTGAGGTTGCTAAAACATCAGTCACAAACAATACTAATACCTCCAACCAGGCATACAATGAACAATGTTTATTTAAGCAATAAACCACAGTTTCTATGGGTTTACCAGCATAGTAAACCACGTGGGATGTTGGGAGACACAAGAAGAGCTTGTAAATCATGAGCCATTGGCAAGTGATTGACAAGCCCTTCGAGTGCAAACCCAATATCCCAAGTGGTTTATTGCTTTTATAAACTAACTTAAAATAAAAACAGAAAATGTTTCTCTTTTCTATGGGTTTACCAGCACAATAACCCATAGGTTTTCAACCAATCAGCACACACATAGTATCTGAGTTATTTTATAAAATAATATAGCAGTCTATGTAATATATTACCAAATACCTTAATAGTGTGGTATTCTTTGCGCCATGGAAATTTTAATAAGTTCACAGCATACTTTTCAAGGTTGCAAAATCCAGTCTTCATTTCCTCAATCAGTTGACAAATATCCTTATTGGAGTCAATATTTTTTGCAATATTCTTCCTAACATCCTCTTTTTCAAGATAGCTGAACCGTTCTTTTGGTGTTACAGATCTCAAAAACTTCTGACACTGTACCAGTAATTCACTATTGTCACTGTTATTATGTAAGTGATGAGTTTTGTAGAGCTTCACTAGCACATCTCTTTGTTTTTCCATGGTTATCACTCACTTGCTTCAAAGAGCTAGAAAGAAGCAACAAACAAATTTTGAAAAACTTTGAAAATAAGCTTGAAACTCTAGTCAGTTATTACAGCAAATATATATGGTTCTTATAAGTAAACGGAACTTTGACAGAGTTAAGTTCGATATATCCTTTCGAAGTAAAAATGAAGGAGACTGTAAAAGCTGGAAACATACGTGATCTAACGGTTTGCAAGGATCAGAATGTGAAGTATACACATTTTTTTTGTATCTGGATAATTATCACGAAGACACGGAAAGCGAAACCGGAAGTAGAAAACAATCTAGTCGCAGTTTCATGAGTTGGTCAAGTTTCTGTCAAAAAATAACAGCGAAACCTGACTTCCTTGTTAAGGTTTACCACGAAAGGCTAAAATAAAATGAACAAAACAGGTAATAAACGAAACCTGCTTAGACATAGAAATACACTCTGGATGAATGTTTCAGTAGGGAGGGAAATACACTGGTTTCAAACCGATATAAGTTGACATCACTGTCTCCGAGATACAGTGTACAAGAAAGTTGATAAAGAGTATTAAGGTAAATAACAGCATTAAGTAGCGTGATGCAATTACAGCGTCAAAAGAGATTTGCACGAATTAACAGCCCAAGAAAGGCGATGCTTACATAATGAACAGACTAAAGCAAGTAGAGACGAAGCTCAATTTACCTTAGAGTCCTACTGGATTACGACATACAGAAAGGTATCTTCTAACATTCCTGAAAGTATTCCGCCTTGCGGTCCGAATTTATCGACAAAAGAACTCGAAAAATTGTGTTTCTTCCCATCATAAACGATGTTTAAAAGCATCCAGAAATTAGATTTCATTTCGAAAATAGTTCCTAGTCCTTCTCGGCTTCTATAGTGGTCACATGACAAGCCCTTCCCCAGGGAAGCCGCGTCACTGTTTATTTCCGACATCTGTTAACCTGATTCAGCAGTTTTTCTATCATCCGTGCATGTTAAGTGGGATGTTTTATTTATGAAATGGGCTATTTCTTACCTGCACCCTTCTTTCCTGCCCCAAAGATGGCAGTAATCTTCACCTGAGAATGTTTTGTTGCCTTTTAATAGACAATAGAAATGCAACACCGCAAAGGATACAAATTTTGTTGACAAATTTGAAGAAAAACCATTAATTTTGCAAAAGCCAGCATAGTTATCATGTTAATTTAAATTATTTGTTTCCAGCTCTGACAAGACCATGTGACTTTAATAATATTGCTTTCTGTAATTCATATATTGTGGTAGTGTAAGTAGCAATGATGGTTTGAGAGCTTAAAAGAGTAAACATTTAAAGAGTGTTAATACCACGAATTAAGTCGCTTTATACTATGTTGTATTTGACAGTCGTACAATTTCAACAAACAGGGTGACTCAGGTTTAGTCCTAATCTTTGTGTATGAAAACAAAAGGTAAACTTCCAGGAACCTATGGTATAATTCCACATAATGTCCATTGGTCATGTAATATATTAAATTCTTGGTATAACAACGCTGACTAACCTGCAATCTTGAGTACGATCCCTTGAAATTCATGTTTTTAGCTTAACACAGAGTTTCTGCCAGGCGCTGTTTGTCTCTTCCCCAGTGCTTTCGAAAGGGTGACGCAAACTAAAGTGGGCGTAAATTTGCCAGCGATTTCTATTTTACGCCCACATTTCGAGCGAGCTAAAAGAACCGTTGAAACTTCTTTGACATAGCAAGCGGAGCCGCAAACAAGAATAGAGCGAAACTCCTCATACCATTGCGCCTTTTCGAAAAAGCTTAAAGTCAACTATCCCTCGAAAGAACCCGCTCACGGCTCGACTTCTTCACACAGCCATCGGTCAAAAAATGTAGACTTTTAATATCAAAGCTTAAAATATAGACACCATCTGAAATGTCAGAGTCAAAACTGTGGCAAAAAAGGCCAGTCTAAACGAGTTTAAAGCCTACAGTTTCCATACTAGTTAGAGATTTCTACCGGAAACAAAACGCATATTCTTCTAGTAGATCCCAGTACTAAATCGTGTTTGGATACTGGTTACCAATCGACAACGGTCAGTGGCAGCCATCTTGAAGTGGGCGTAAAAAAAAATTGCGACGGGCCGGATTGCCCGTCCCGGTAAGTTATCGGGCCCGGAATTTACCGGGTCTTTCGAGAAACAGGAAATCCTCCCTCACAGAAATCCTCCCCTCACAATATCTCATCCTGCATTAACATGCATGGATGATAGAAAAACTGCTGAATCAGGTTGAACAGATGTCGGAAATAAACAGTGACGCGGCTTCCCTGGGGAAGGGCTTGTCATGTGACCACTATAGAAGCCGAGAAGGACTAGGAACTATTTTCGAAATGAAATCTAATTTCTGGATCCTTTTAAACATCGTTTATGATGGGAAGAAACACAATTTTTCGAGTTCTTTTGTCGATAAATTCGGACCGAATGGCGGAATACTTTCAGGAATGTTAGAAGATACCTTTCTGTATGTCGTAATCCAGTAGGACTCTAAGGTAAATTGAGCTTCGTCTCTACTTGCTTTAGCCTGTTCATTAGGTAAGCATCGCCTTTCTTGGGCTGTTAATTCGTGCAAATCTCTTTTGACGCTGTAATTGCATCACGCTACTTAATGCTGTTATTTACCTTAATACTCTTTATCAACTTTCTTGTACACTGTATCTCGGAGACAGTGATGTCAACTTATATCGGTTTGAAACCAGTGTATTTCCCTCCCTACTGAAACATTCATCCAGAGTGTATTTATATGTCTAAGCAGGTTTCGTTTATTACCTGTTTTGTTCATTTTATTTTAGCCTTTCGTGGTAAACCTTAACAAGGAAGTCAGGTTTCGCTGTTATTTTTTGACAGAAACTTGACCAACTCATGAAACTGCGACTAGATTATTTTCTACTTCCGGTTTCGCTTTCCGTGTCTTCGTGATAATTATCCAGATACAAAAAAAATGTGTATACTTCACATTCTGATCCTTGCAAACCGTTAGATAACGTATATTTTTTTTTAATTTTTTATTTTTATTATTTTTTTTAATTTTTTATTTTTTTTAATTTTTTAATTTTTTAATTTTTTAATTTTTTAACGAGGACTAGTGAGCAGCACAAAGGAGAACTTTGTAGTTGTAACTGTCAGTTTTAATTCCGACGCGTTTCGTCTCAAACGGAGACTTCTTCAGGGAATGAATGTTTCAACTTAGGATAGCATATATATACACAAAATAACGCTACGTAATACACACGTGTAAGCGTGAAACGTCCCGTGGGAATGACTAATAGCATATACATGCTGTAGGCGTATGTTACGAAAAACGCCTAAATTGCGGAATTGCGTGTTTTATATTTTGGGGGCCATAGGATTAGCGCTAATCGTATTGAGACGAAACGCGTCGGAATTAAAACTGACAGTTACAACTACAAAGTTCTCCTTTGTGCTGCTCACTAGTCGTCGTTAAAAATTAAAAAATTAAAAAAAAAATTAAAAAAAAAAACAATTGTTTCTGCCTCGCTTGAATAGTGCTTTGGTTTTGGCTGACACAAAAGCTGAAGACTAAAGTTCCGAGGGAGGCTAGCCTTAGTTTTACCCTGGTATATAATTTGCAATGGGAGAAATTCGCCAGACAAAGAAATCACAAATGTTAAAGTGATGTTACGCTTATCTGTACCAGAACGGAATAGGACCAGAATAGTGCCACAGAATAGTTCAAAATGATTGTAAAGTCGCTTTTTTAATCATTGACATAGTGTGAGTCACTTAATTTTCGCATCATGTTATTTTCGCGACATTTAATTTTCGCGTCACTTAAATTTCCCGATTTTTTTTAAATCGCGAAATTCGCGAAATTAAGGTGTCGCGAAAATTTCATGTAATAAGGTAGTTACCAATCGACAACGGTCAGTGGCAGCCATCTTGAAGTGGGCGTAAAAAAAAATTGCCCGGGACGGTTAACGGGAAACTTTACCGAGCACGGAATAGTGTTTCTCGAAGCATCCGTAAACTTTCCCGGTACTTACCGGACCCGATAAAATAGTGGGTTGTTACCAATCTCTAATGCACCTATCAATGTTAAGCCGGCGGGGAGGGGGGGCAGAGCATGGGGTGGGGATTTGATTGTCTTTGTTGGCCCTGGGGTAGGGCATTTGACTGACCTTGTTCTCCCGGGGGAGGGATTATTTGAATCTTTCTTCGCCCGACGTGGGGATATTTGACTACCGACTCGGAAGAAAGAGACTGAGACCGAGCATATGTTTCCCGCTTCCACGCTTCACGCATGCGCCGTACGGTCTGATTGAGATTGAGCTCAGCATTAGGTTATAAAAACTTAAGTTTTGAAATGACTAGTACAATACTGGGGGGCTAAAATTGTCTCACTTGAATAAAAGATACCAGAAACCTGAACATAGGTAAAACTAAGGTCAAAGGCGATTCCACAGCATTTGACTGCGATGTGCAGCCCGGGGTGGGGAAATTTGGTTGCATTTGACTGGAATGATTTGCCCGTGGGCAGGGAATTTGACGGCAAATTTTTCAAAAATGTCAAATCCCCACCCCATGCCCTGCCTCCCCCCCCCCCCCCTCCGGTTTAACATTGATAGGTGTATAAATCTCAATCACTCTCTAATCACTAACTTGACATTTAGATACAAACACTTATGTCAGCAGTTTTTACTGATACGAATGTTGCTTAACTAGGAGTAGAAAATATTGGAAAGAAGAAAGGATCTTATGGAGTGAAAAGCTATAGATCAACTGGCGTGATTGATTACGAAAACGTCACCCCAAAATATAACTTGGCTCTATCTTAGGTCTTAATCTTAGGTCTTAAGCGATTATTCAAACGAGTTAAAAAAGGTCCAAGAGGAGATGATGGAACAACGTGATGGCCGCCATATTGAAAGTGCTGATGATGCCAATCTGCAAACTTTCCGTGCACGAAGAGGCCAACATAACGAGTTTAAACAGCATATTGAAATTAAGATTTCTGCCATCGAGGATAAGCTTAAATGCTTATCTACTAATGTCGACAACTTGTCTTCCTCGATCGAGCAAGCTTTGGAATACAGCTATTCTTATAATGTCAAGCTTGTTGGTATCCCTGAAATTAAACCGAATGAAAGTGCCGCAGAATCCTCAGAGCTTTGTCTCAAGATTTTCAATGCCATTGGAGCTGATGTTCAACCGCATGACATTGACATTGCACATCGAGTCAAACCTCGCAACGCTTCTGGCGGACAACCAAAGCCTATTATTTGCAAGTTTACGAGACGCCTTGCACGGGAGCGCGTAATGGCATTAAGAAAGGAGGTGAATAAAATCAGTCCTACTAGAGCCGAACATCTAGGAAACATGGAACGTGCAGCAATTTATGATCATCTCAGTCCAGTCTTCAGGACCTGCTCTCACTCGCCAAAAGATTCAAGGAAAGGTATCATTTTATATTCTATTGGGCCAAAAACTCGGCCGTATGGTTGAGGGAAACTCAGCAGTCTCGACCAATCGCAGTTAAATGTGCCAGTGATTTAGACAATCTGGAAGCTCGCTACGAATCAACAGGTGAAGAACGTACTAGCTAAGAAACAACGCGCAAATTAAAGTAAACAACACCCTTCTATGCGAGCTTCCTTACTATTCTTGTGATTTAGTTTTATCTCATGGCCGATTTAATAATATTTTAAATACTGCCCTTCCAACTAAGAAATACCTCGATCGTTTACCTAGTTACTATGACTTAGATATCTTCAGCTTGAATACTTTTGTTGATAAGAAATCCAACTTCTACGATCACACTCCAAATGTGAGATGTAAATATTATTCTCCATATGGCTTTTCTGAGCTAAAAAAAATAAGCTTCAAAACGTATCTTCTTCAAATAGAGGATTTTCTTTATTTCACACAAATATCCGCAGTCTCAGACGTAACATAGAAAACTTTCAAACACATCTACTGGACGAATTAGATTTTCAATTCGACGTTATAGGTATTACGGAAACTAGAATAACTAAAGCGCATAAAAATTTGGATTTCAACCCGTCAATACCGAATTATAATTTCGAATATGTACCAACACCTCTTTCAGCTGGAGGTGTTGGTATGTATATAAACCAACAGTTCTCATATTCAGTCATTGATAAATGTTCTAGCGAAGCTTTTCAGGTTCTTTTTGTTGAACTACACTTCCCTAAAAATGCAAATATAATTTGCGGAGTTGTATACAGACAGCATAATTCTCCTGAACAATTTCAGGAATATTTTGATCTATTGCTTGAAAAACTCAGCGCAACTAGGAAACAGATCTTTATAATGGGAGATTTCAACTTGAATCTCCTTCGTTTCCAATCTTGTAAGTATGCACAAGACTTCATTTTTTCTTTACAAAGCTTTTCCATGACCCCAACAATCGACAAACCTACGAGAGTACATAACAACTCCTACTCTCATAACAACAACAACAACAACAACAACTTTATTCACATTTAAGTGGTCTACAATGATTAAAATACCTAATCTAAATAAAGAAACAGAAAGATAACTTAAATGGCGACCTTAAAATACAGAATTGACACTACCCGCAAATAGCATAGGCTAATCGCGGCGGGCAGTGACAACGATTTATTTATTAAAGAGTCAATAACATGTTATAAATAAAAAGGTTAATACAACACATGAATAAATACTTAAGTAAACAAAATATATAAATAGACAAATAAACATACAAAATTAGCTATTTCAGGCATAAGGAGCAATGAAGACAGGAAGACATGTCATAAACCACGTGTTTTTTGAACAAGAGATGCCGAATCTATGTAATTATCCTCAGCAGCGATGATATCCATGATTGTACTGTGGATTTTTCTCTTAAACTGCTTGCGAGTAAGTTCACGTGTAGCAGGACTCAGAGAATTCCACAGGACAGTTCCAAATCTAGCAACAGAATTCCGCATGAGATTTAAACGAGACGGTTTAACATAAAAATTTCCAGCAGAGGCTGATCTGGTGTTGTGCGAGTGTATTTGTCTGGAGCGAGTAAAAGCGTCGCAGAGGTTTTCCGGTGCAGTATTATTTGAAACATCATGCATGAAAACAGAGACTGTTTCAAAGTAGAGTAGCTCAATTGGTAGAATATTAGATGACACAAAGAAAGGAAGAGAATGCTCTCTGTACGGGGGGAGTATTTAATTTTCGCGGGTCGCGGATCGCGGGTAAATGTCGCGGGTCGCGGGTAAATGTCGCGGGTCGCGGGTAGATGTCGCGGTTATTAAAACTATTTTTACAGTCACATATACCATTTTTATTAAAAAATTGTGAAGTCGCAAAAAAAAAAAAAAATATATATATATATAAAGATAGAAAACAAGTTGGCTAGGCAAAAGAGATGGGTAATCCATCTTTTCCCAAGTTATTTACCTCTGATTCACTAACACATGATTGTGCTATAATTTTTTCAGGGGCTTCAGATTTGTCCACATAGGAATATTGTTTACGCGTAGCAAACGAGGGCAAAAGTAAAACAATGTTTCGGTGACGAAATTTTGTTCAAAAGGAACGCGCAAGCCTTTGACGAAAACCGTTATTTCACCTTCTTTTTGTTCTTTCCTGCAGGCTCTACAGCGGGGCGTTACTCCATTCGTTTTGGTTCTAACGCCTGCGTGCCAATACAGGTTATTTCCATTTCTATTGTCTTTTGATGAAATGTCTCGCACTTTTTCCCTTCTAGTGGAGAAAGAGTGGGTTTCTTTTAGTTTATGTTCCTCTGGAATAGCACTTGGCAAGTTGGCTAACATTAAAGATACCTCTTCTTTAGTTAAAAATAATTGCTGTAAAATAGCGCTGTTCTCTGGAAGTTTACAAATAAATAAGTAGACCCAGAGGAAATCAAAATCATAATCATAATCTTGAAATCAAATAAAACTTATTGACGTTGGGTACACTTTTAAACAAGTAATAAAATGGCCTGTAGATACATTGTTATTGTCTTTTAGCAGCTTACTTCATATGTTGTGAGGCTATTAAAACTGAATAAAAAAATTACCCGCGACATTTACCTGCGACCCGCGACATCTACCCGCGAAAATTAGATACTCCCCTGTAGGGAACGGGAGGAAATAAACAAGGCGTATAACACGTTTCTGTAGCATCAAAATCTTGTATAAAATTGATTTAGAAGCTTGACCCCACGCTATAAGACCATAAGACAAATACGGGAAGACTAAGGATCTATAAAGGTTAAGCAGAATACTCTGGGGAACAAAATGCCTTAATCTCGCAATGACGCCGATGGTTTTACTGATTTTGGTAGTGACATAGTCAATATGTGGTTTCCACGTGAGGTGACTATCAATCAAAATTCCTAAATATTTTACATATACTTTCTGTTCAAGATACTCACTTATCGATAATATATTCAGTAGCAATCTTGAAAGTACTGTAACAAGCGGTAACATTATTTCGGATTTAAGTGATCACTTTTCGCAATTTTGCATTCTTGACTCTTCTAATAAACTGTTTGATGTGCAGAGACCTAAACAATTGGTTCGTGACTTCTCCAATTATTCAGAGTCTGCCTTTCTAAACGAGCTGTCCCAAACTGATTTGATCGCTGCTGTCTGCAATAAAGTGGATGTTAACAAATCATTTTCTGCATTTCACAGTAAGATCAATAAACTCCTTAATAAGCACGCACGTTTAAAACTAGTTTCAAAGCGCAGTCTAAAAAGAGTTCAGAAACCTTGGATAACAAGAGGCATTAGAAGATCAATCAGGATAAAGAACGCTCTATTCTGCTCTGGGGACACCACTGCTTACAAAGTTTATCGTAACAACATCTTAACGCTGACGAGAATTAGTAAAAAGACGTATTATCACAAATACTTTGAAGAAAATATTTCTAACATAAAGAAAACATGGGACGGCATAAATAGCCTTTTAGGTCGGAAATGTATGGTTCTTAAGGAAATGACCTCACTCAAATGTCCGAGTTTCTTCTAACTCCTCTGAATTTCCCGATATAATGAATAAATATTTTTCTTCAATTGGACACAATCTAGCATCCAATATGCCAAATCCTAATAAGCAATTTTATGAGTATCTACCAAAGTTAAGTATGGCCCTCATTTTCTCTTGGTATGGCTGATTCCTTTTTTTTTTTTAATCCAGTGTCTTACACTGAAATAGAAACTGACATTATGAATATTCAACTAGATAAAGCACATGGACTATATTCCTTCCCCATTCGTATTTTGTGATCAGCAAAACATATAATTAGTCATCCTCTGTCTATACTTATAAATAAATCAATCGAGCACGGTACATACCCCTCCAAATTAAAGCTTGCTAAAGTAATTCCAGTCTATAAGGGTGACGATGAATCTGACCCCTCTAATTATAGACCTATATCGTTATTGTCAGTGTTTAATCGTATTTTGGAAAAAAACAATGTATCGTCGTCTAAAATCATTTCTTGAGAAAAACGATATTCTTCATGATTCACAATATGGCTTTCGTGAAAAAAGATCGACTGAACATGCCATCTTAGATATAACTCACCAGATTGAATCCAACATGGACAATAAGTTATATACGTGTGGTATATTTATCGACTTACAAAAGGCTTTTGATACAGTAGATCATTCAATATTATTGGAGAAATTGAATCACCACGAAATACGCGGAATCATTAATGATTGGTTCGCTTCATATTTAGTGGGACGTAAACAAATAACTCAAACTAATCAGAAAAATACGTCCAGTAAAGAAACAGTCTTGTCTGGAGTCCCTCAGGGCTCAGTTTTAGGTCCCCTGCTTTTCCTTATATACATAAATGATATCGCAAATAGCTGTGACCAATTACAATTCTATTTATTTGCTGATGATACTAATCTCTTATTTGCAGATCAAAATCTGAAAACACTTGAATTTATAGTTAATGACGAGCTCTCAAGGGTTTATAATTGGCTGTTAGCCAACAAATTATCTTTAAACATGAAGAAATCGAACTATGTTATCTTTCGACCTAGGCAGAAAACGGTAAAATACAAAGTCAATTTGACAGTATTTAACCATCATTCTGGTACTTTTATTCCTCTAGAGTGCAAGAACTATGTCAAATATCTGGGCGTGCTTATTGACGAGAATCTTTCCTGGAAACAACATATTTCTCATATTGCCTCCAAAATAAGTATCTCAATCGGTATTATTTCTAGGTTAAGACACTTCGTCCCCTTAAATACCTTATGTCATATATATACAAATCACTTATACAGCCTTACTTGTTATATGGTATAGTTGCATGGGGTCAAGCTGACAAGACCCATAGAAACAGACTTTTGCTTCTACAAAAACGTGCCCTGCGACTTATGTTCTTTGGTGAATTTAATGCTCATGCTGTGCCTTTCTTTGTTTCTTCTAACCTACTCCCCCTTGGATTTTCTCTACTTCAAATCAACAGCCGCGTTAATGCATGATGTATTCAATAACCTAACGCCACCTCACATATCCAATATATTTACTTATCAAGCTAATATCCATTCTCATAATACACGATCGTCATCAAAAGGCAATTTCTTCGTTAATTACTCAAGATTGAATTCGCAAAGTAAATCTTTCTCTAGATATGGTGTGCGAATATGGAACAGTTTAAGAAGTGAAATGCATAATTTATCGAAACATAAATTCAAAGGTAAACTTCATAACGTCTTACTTCAAATCTTCACCGAAACAGACGATTACATCGAGTTAACTGATCTGATAATGAAAATGTCATAGAATCAGCTCGGCTCGATTATATTTGCATATAGTCTTCTTCTTCTCTTTATTTATTATAGTATTATAGCAATTTAACTTATTATAATTATTTAACTTAGAAATATTAGAACTTGTCATTGTAAGTAGTGTATATTCCCTTTTGTTGTAACTTGTTCTTTGTAAGTATTTAAGTAATTCTGCGTGTGACTACTGCTCGCCTCGACTAGCTGTTGCTATCTGCGAGTAGTAGAGGATAAATTGTAAATATAAAAACAATAATAATAATAAACTGAAACTGAAACTGAGTCTCGTTCAGTACGATTATTTATACTCTTCTAACCAATGATATTTACTCCTTTTCTCCGTTCGTCAATGTATACTCCAAGAAATTTCGTAGCGTTGGTTTGTGTTAAGAGTTGACCCCCATAAGAGATAGAGAAATTGTGGTTACATTTCTTCTGCCAAGATTTGAAAATGAGATAGGTCGTTTTCTTTACATTCACCGATAATTTGTTACATCGTAGCCAAACTTCAATACTTTTTACTGAGTTCGTTATTTAGTACAGATTCTAAGGTGTATGGGTTAGAGTGGGAATAAAAAATACTAGTATCGTCAGCAAAGAGCAGAGGTTCCACCAGTTCTGAAGCATTTTGGAGATCGTTTATGTAGAGTATGAAAAATAAAGGGCCAAGAATGGAACCTTGTAGTACACCACATTTTATGGTCTGCATTGGAGAACCGGTTTGGTGGAATTGAACAAATTGATAGCGATTAGAAAAGTAGCTTTTTATCCACTACAGAGCTGCACCACGGATACCATAATGTTCCTGCTTGGTGAATAAAATTTCATGATCAAGGGTATCGAACGCCTTAGAAAGATCCAGAAAGATACCTACAGTGGTTTCATGCTCATCAATTGCTGAAGAGATTTTATTAAGCAAATGGATTAGCGCGTGTGATGTCGAGTGATTTTTACGAAATCCCAACTGACGGAGATAAAGTATTTTGTTTGTTTCGGCAAATTCAACTAAGCGATTGTACATGACCTTTTCAAAGAATTTTGAGAAATTTGGTAGCAAAGAAATTGGTCTATAATTTACAAAAAGACTCGGATCCTCTGTTTTGTAGATGGGAATTACTTTACCAATTTTTAGTTTATCTGGGAAAATGCCTTTCAATAAAGAAAGATTTATAATGATTGCCAGAGGTGCAGAGATCAAGTGAAATGAATGCTTTATCACCCGCATAGAAATATTGTCATAACCAGGAGCCTTTCTTGGTGAAAACAAACTGCAGATATTTTCCAATTCATTAGTATCGGTAGGTTTTAGAATGATGGGAGGGTAATTTATGCTACCAAGAAATGAGCGAAAAGTGGCCGAATTCACGGGGGAGATAGCACTCGCTAGTTTAGGACCAATATTGGTGAAGTATTTCCAGAATCTGTCAGCGATGTCCTTGGGATCCGTGATTACTTTGCCGTCGGATTTAATCGAGGAGGGGGAAGACGGATTAATCTTACGTTTGTTTATAACCTCGTTTAATAGTCTCCATGTTGTTCTGAGGTCATTTTTGGCATCTTCTAATTTGGAGTCGTAATATGTACGCTTAGCAATACGTATTAAGTGGTTCAATTTGTTTTTGTAGGCTTTGTATTTCAGCTCACAGGAAGTGGTAGGTAATTGAAGGAGTTTTTTGTATAGTCTGTTTTTCTTGTTAATTGACTTTAAGAGACCACGGCTCAGCCATGGAAAGTACAACTTGTTCATTTGCTTACCCTTGATGACTTTTAAAGGAAAACAGGTATCATAAATTCTGGAAAATTCACTTATAAAATCATCATAAGCTTCATTGGGGTCGTTGTCTTTAATAATTAAAGACCAATTTGTATTTGAAAGGTTTTCGTTAAATTTTTCCAAATTAATAACATTGATTTCGCGAGTAAGAATTTTCTTTTATCTCCGGCGTGTCTGGGTTTCGTTATCAAAGAAGGTGAAAACCGGTAAGTGATCAGATAAATCATTTAGAACGATGCCATTGAAAACATTTTGCGATAGATTGTTCGTGAATATATTATCAATTAGTGTTGCAGAGTAAGAGGTGAGACGAGTAGGTTTTGAAATAAGAGGAAAGAATGCGTGCGAAAATAAACTGTCAATAGATTCCTGTGTTCGTATGTGGTGATTATACTGAAGAAGGTCTAAATTAAAATCTCCCATCACATAATTAGCAATTAATGAATGAGGCTGAGTAGGATATGAAGAATTAAGCGGATCGAGGAAGGTGTTATCCACCGAGGCCGTAGGCCGAGGTGGATAACACCCTTCCGAGATCCACTTAATTCTTCATATCCTACGAAAGCTGAATTCATTAATTGCTTTATTATTTATCAAAATATTTTCAAACACTTAAAGGAGAAAATGAGCTGTATTTTCACAAATTTCACACCCACCAGCAATAACAAAACAAAATAACACAAGCTCGTCCCCAGGTCTTCTCGGTTAACGGTGCATTAACCTGCGAAAACGCTGCAATTTTGACGTCATTTCCTCGTTAAAGTCAAAATTCTTTCAAATTTGGTCATCAGTAACTGGTTATGGTGAATTAAATGTGTGCTTTTAGCCAATCAGAATCGGGGAAATATTTTGAATGAATAGTAACAGTGTTTATTGTCTTTAGTGATAATTGAAAGAACGTCATTGAATTTCTCTAGAAACAGAGCAGTGTTTTGATTTGGCGGTCTGCAGACACAACCAACAATAATGTTTTTCCCTTGAGGAACAATGATTTCGACAAAAATTGATTCAATTACCTCTGAGTCAGAAAATTTGCATTCTTTGATAATTTTGTATGCAATATCGTTTTGTAAATAAATGCCAACTCCGCCGCCTGTTTTTGTTTTACGATGGCTGGAGACAAAATTGTATCCTGCGATATTTACAAGCTCTGAAGTGGATTCGGTAAGCCACGTTTCTGACACGCCGAGAACTGAGAATGTCTTTTTGAGATTTTTGAGTATAAGATTTAGTTGATCAAGATTTTTCAACAAACTGCGGGCATTTAAATGCAGAATGGAAAAGATCGAGTTCTCATTAAAAGAACTAACCTGATCATTAATATCTTCCTCGACCATATATTTACTAGTCGGTAGACGAGTAAGGAAGTTTGAGTCGGGATTAAGATTATTTGATAGTGGATCAAATAATCCAGGCTGGTGTTTAGGATTATATAAGAGCGATTCAATGCGATCATTGTTATAATTTAAAGTGCCATGAGACGTTTCGTAAAGTGCTATGTTGAAAGAATTGGAGTCTAAATTATTAAAAGGAAGAATAGCTTGAAGAGTCTTCTCCTCATTCATTAATTTTAGTTACCAAGGTCAGGGATAAGAATAGATAATAACACGAGAATTATTTCACAAGTATACTACTTAGCTCATAGGCAAGTCTTCTTGGCGTGCAAATCGTTCAAGGTCTTCCTGGCTTTTGATTCGGATAGGACGAGAATCCTCAGACTTTCGGAGATAGACAACAAAGTTTTTTGACCAACAGAATCTGAAACCATTTCGAGTTTGGAATTTCTTGGCATCGGCGAGTAGTTTCTGGGTCTGTGGAGTGAGGTGATCAAAAATCTTGACATTTCCCAGAGAAAATTCCGCTGGTAGACCAATCGCTGCTGCAGAGACCTTGCAAGCTTCCTTCCTTAGATTGACAACTTCTTCTTTAACGATTCTTCGAGTGAATTTGCAAATAATCGGTCTCGGACCAGCAGTAGCTTGTCTTGTCGGGACGCGGTGCGCAATGTCGATATCTTGATTATTTATATCCACTCCTAAAGCTTTTAGGAGGTTGATGCATAAAGTCGTAGTTGCGGATGTTGATTCTCGCGCGTCGGCTTCGGGGAGACCAACTATCTTGATATTATATTGATAGCTGTATCGTTGAATTTCTTCGATTGCGTTTCCTAATACATCCACTCGAGAAGTTAGAGCTTTCAAATGTGACCACAAATGCTTGAGATTTTTATCAGCTTCCGAGCGGAGGTCATCGTATGATTTTCCATAAAATTGGAGAGTGTTCAGTGTTTCATCTTTCGTAATTGAACAGGTTGGTTCGACGCCATTGCCAGATTCCTGTTCACCGTTTAGTGTTAGTGATTCCTGGAAAGTTTCAAATGCACGTCTAAGGGTGGCGATTTCTTCTTTTAGATTGTCATTTTCCTTTTTCAATGAAGTTATTGTGACATTAGGCATATTTAAAACTGCTTAAAACTGCTGAAATTCAAACTAATCGGGGAGCGATCAAAGCTGCAAAGAAACCTGGATTAAAATTTAACCCTGGATTAGCGCCTGGATTAGCGCTAATCGGCCTTCGAACAACCGGCCCCTGTTCGTCAGCCTCATTCAGCAGTTTTTAATAGTTTTGAGATATTCTTTTGCATGTCTCGAAATAACCTTACAGGTAAACTTCACCCACCAGCGGCGAAAATCCCCAGTGACCCGAAAAGAGTCCCTTTGCAGTATCACTTTCAGCTACAAATACAGTAGTCACAGTCGAAGGGTTTTTCTAAGAATTTCATAATACAATAAACTGAGACATGTGAAAGGCTTGGAGGAGGAGCAACCAACATTGAAAATGACACCCAGAAATAAAAGTCTTAAGCCTTCAATATACCACTTACACACAATCACGAAGCGCATACCATTCCTTGTGGTAGAATTTCCAATTGTTACCATTGCCTTCTTGGTAATGCATAAATATCGTATAACTCGTGGGATTCTGGAAAGTTTAATTAAACAATAGATGACAGTTTTTATCTTACTCATTCCGCCTAAGAGCTCATAGGGCCAGGGCAGTAGTGGAAATGTGCCGGTTCTAGGTCGCAAAAACCAGTAAAATCCACAAAAATCGAACTCAACCCAAACATCGGATCAAAAAAATCCCAAAAATCGAATCAAAAATCCCAAAAATCGGATCAAAAAAATCCCAAAAAATAAAAATCAAAATCTCAAATCAGATCATAAGAAAAATCATCAACTTCAAGCAAACCACACAGAGAAGAATCAAAATCAAAATCCCAAAAATCAAAATCAAAATCAGAAAAATCAAAATCCGATTAAAATCTATCAGGCCGGGGCTTGAAAACCACCCGAACAACAGTTTCAGCTAATTTTCGTATAAGATCCATTGCCGACATATAAACATTACAATTTTGCGATAACCTGCCATATGTATCTTGTAGCTGATGCTTTAATCGAAATTCAAGATGAATCGTTATTATCAATAAAATATTGACTATTCTTGGTTTATTTATTGATAATCTGTTGGTATTTTGCTTGCAATTTGTTTAAAATTTGCTAGGAGATTAGCTGCAACTGTTGGTCGGGTGGTTTTCAAGCCGCATGCTGATAGATCTTAATCGGATTTTGATTTTGATTTTTGGGATTTTGATTTTGATTCTTCTCTGTGTGATTTTCTTGAAGTTGTTGATTTTTCTTATGATCTGATTTGGGATTTTGATTTTTATTTTTTGGAATTTTTTTGATCCGATTTTTGGGATTTTTGATACGAGTTTTGGGATTTTTTTGATCCGATTTTTGGGTTGAGTTCAATTTTTGTGGATTTTACTGGTTTTTAATGGTTTTGGGTGGTTTTAGGTGTGATTGGATTTAAAGCGGCGGCCTAGAACCGGCACATTTCCACTACTGGACCCATAATCCCATATGCTAGGGTGTGGATCTCAGGGTTCAACCTACTGAAAAAAAACATTGTCGGCTACTCGCCCTTTCCAGGGTCCTCCGCCTTCTCGATTCGTCTAACTGCATTTTTGGTTTTTACTCTTTTCGAGAATTAGCCGCGTCAAAACGTGGTTGAGGTGTCGGTCAAGGTAGCTTGTACCGACAGCGTATCCCAAGCCTACTCTTAGTTTAATGATTTTGCAAAGTTTTTATCCCGGTCGACTACACTCAAACGCTACTTAATTGAGCACGCATTGAACGAGCAAGGATACAAACTAAAAACTGAATTCAGCACAGCAAAAACTCAAATTTTGGCAAAAACTCAAATTTTGGGTTCTTTACTTCAAAGCTGACACCCAGATAAGTTGATTTCTAAAGAAAAAAAATATGGTCCTTCATCCAAACCATGTACATTATCCATACTTAAAACATATGATTTATATTTCACAGTAATGCACTTTTTTAACTGTAAAGATAACGTCTTTGGTTTAGACATCAAAATTCACGTGTCTCTGACGTAGCAAAAACCATTTCCCCACCCCCGCCCCCCGAAATGCTCCCATAACCCCTTGAGGTACTCCCCTAACGATAGGTTTAATGCGATGTCACAACACGAAACGACAGGAATTTGACAGGAAATAATAACTGCAGACTGATGACATAAGATGCGACATCCCACACCTCCCACTATCCCTTACTGATGTGTCCTTACAGTAAAGTACTTAGACCATCAATTAGTTGTTAGGGTAGTGGCGCCGCAGCAATGTCTTATGGAGTGACGCTGTTTAAGCCGGTGAGATGTGACAAGCGAAAAACGACTCATGAGACCAGAGGAAAGAAAGAGATGCGAAAAATACAAAAAGATAACTAGATACTCTGCTACAGATTTCAGATACTTAAGTATGGCCATTCTCACTGTATTATGTTAAAATCGTGCACCAATGTTTAGCTCAATGCCCAGAAGACAAAAAAATACACTACACAAGGAACATCAACTTGATCTAAAAATTTATAACTACAGGCTACAATAGATTGAGCTTTTCAGTTACAGACAAAAGAAGTTGAGAAAACAGCCCTCCCCTGAAAAGTCTATTTACAAGTATAAAAATTTAGCCCTTCGCTTACGCTATGAAACATCCCAAGAAATCCGCTGTTTAATACAGACTGCCTTGCAATAAAATATCACATAAACTATTTTTTGTATAAAATATAATTACGGATAAATTCTGTTTTTAAATTAAATGGAGTTCCGTTATTTGCTGTCCAGTATATTAACTTGTTTAGTGAGTTTCTCCATATCTTCCGGGCTGATACCGCTTTTGAGGGTCCGCCGAACTGCAAGCAATAAAGAATGGTTACAGTAACAATAGACCAGCAGAAACGGAATAACAAATATCGCAATTTAGCTTTACGGAAACAAGAACCCATCAGAAAGGTTCCTTATTATATCTCTCAGTTAGTACGCGCGCTGTGATTGGTCAATTTAGAAATTCAAAAGTATGTTTTGAGATACAATAAATAGCTTACAAACCTCGTTTTTTCAGGCCGTACTGTAAGTTACGGATCCTCGTTTTGTCCGCTTGGATTCATGGCCCGCGCGCTTCGCGCTTAGGCCATAAATCCGAGCGGAAAAACTCGGTCCGTAACTTACAGTACGGACCGAGAAAACGAGGTTTGTAAGAGGTATAAACGGTGCCTAAGCATGTAGAACGTGAAAAACGCCGAGTGGGGACACAAAGGTTTAACAACTGATTCCCTTCCCGATCCCCATTACATCTCAGCTGTGATCTCTACAGCAGCTTGTAGTCTCTCCGTTAGCACACCCACCTGACTTTCTATCCTTCTTGGTGGCAGCGCGCTTGCGTACTCGTGTCCTGGAGTTCGGTACAGTTGCATTCTTAGCCAACATGTCCATGACCTCATCAGTGTTGTCATCCGTGCAGTCATCTGGTGTCTGACTCCCTGAGTTAGACCGAGTGGGCCCTGGTACCCTTACTCTGTTACGCGTACCTGGTAGTGTTGCACTTTTCAGTTTTTCCCGCGCATTCTCCATATCATCGCCATTTGATGTAAGTGCTTTGCGAAAAGCCTCGATGTTATCTTCAGCTGCCATTTTAGACGCAGCTGGAAACGACTACGAAAAAAAAGTCTCTTAATTGTCGCTGATGCAAAAGGTGTCTTTACTGAAGTCATGATACTGGTTCATTAGGATGTCGTTACATTCTAAAGATACAAGCAGTATACCACGGAAACAATTTTTTTTGAAGCACAGAGAAGGGAAACAACACAATAATAAATGCGATACCTCAGTGATAAGCTTCCCTCTCGTTTTGCTCCTTTCTCTCATATTTTCCCGTTTCCTCTTCTGCTGAATGACTCGTTCTCTTGTCGTTCGATATTCCAATGAAAATTCACTAATTATTTTACAGAATTCGTGGACCTAGTACAGGGAAAGTACAGACGAAGTAAATTAATTTAGCTCTGAAAGAATGCAATACCAAACCCCCTTGTTGACGGCAGTTCTGCCACTGGTCACGGAATTAAAACTGGGACTGGTTATGGTTTGCGTAGGTGGACTGGGACGAGTGGCTTAGGTTTTGTCAAGTGACTGAATTGAAGATTTACCTTGGTTTTGTTTGCCACACTCGACTGCAATCCAAGGTACAGCAGCATTTTACGAAACCTATTAGCGAAAACAAAACAATGAAATAATAATAAACGAAGAGTACAGTTTTCAAGTAGTGCAACAAAAAGCTTAAATTTGTAAGTAAATTTAAAAATGTGTAAGAATATTTAATCGGTAGCAATGACTAACAACGAAGCAGCCCCAAACTTGGAGAAAGGACTGGAACCCACAATTAATTTTATCCACTCACGAAATCAAATCCAAGGATCGAACCCAGGCCGCACACATGAAAGGCGAGTGCTTTCAAACATGGATCGAAGAAGTTACAGTTTTGGAGCAGCACTTAATGGTGGAGCTAGTTTGAAATCGTTCACCTCTGTCACCGTAAAATAGAAAACCACGGCACACACCTGTTGAGGACCCGTCTGTGTACGACTTTAAGAATGGTGCTTCTCTCCTGAGCATCGGCCAGAAATTCACTCATCCTAAGATAATAAGATAACAATAACTTTGTTTTGTTTAATGTACAAGTAACAGCACTTAAATCTATCTTTCAATAAAAGAGAAGTCAGCCAATGCTCACTGATAAGTTACATTACGGTTGTTCACATTTTGGATGGGAACTGAAACTAGTCAGTCTACGGTTCTGGCAAATGGTAAACAAAATTAAACATTGGGAAATTCTGTTTGGGATGGTCGTTTACCATTTGCAAAACTCACTTCGGCTTGAATGGAGAATCTAGAACTGACATCAACAGGTATCATACACGACTGTAAAAGAAATGGAACACGAATGTCCGTTTGGGACATTCCGATCGGAAAAACAGGGCTACCTTTTCAGACATTCCGCTGATGCTGAAAAATTTCCGCCGAAACGTCCAGGAAACTTGTCTTTCATTTACTTTCCAACCAGAATTTTCTGGAACTTTTCAATTGTAAATGGTCTGGACAAAGTCTGGACAAATAACTTCTCACGATGCATACAAGGTTGGCGTGGCTTAAAACTATATTTCGTTCAAATCCCGAGCTAAAATCGCAAGTTTCCGGTCTCTACGAGCCTGTATCCAATAGACAAAAACTCACTTGCTCTTGAGCTGTTTAGTGCTGTCATGTTTTGCAACAACACTCAAATGTTCCCAAGATCTTTTGCAGTTCTCACGTAACTTCTTTAAGCTGTCATGTACAATGTCGAAGTCCACCTAGGAACGTTAAATACATACACAGAAAGTAAGGGCATGACATGAACTACTGCTGCTGCCGTCAAACCTGGAGTGAACATGTGGTACACTGTATACCATTATTTTACCATGTACTTGGAGAGAGGGACAGACAAACAGTGTCTTCAAAATGTTACACAAGAAATTGGGTAAATCAAACGAGTTGATTAAGTAAGTTATACACCGTAAGGTAAAAGCGAGGTGCTGACGTTTCGAGCGTTAGCTCCGACGAAGGGCTAACGTCAGCACCTCCCTTTGACCTTACGGTGGTATAACTTACTTAATCAAATCGTTTGATTTACCCAATTTCTTGAGTTTCAATTTCCCACCAACGCAGCACCAGTTTCTTTAGAAACTATCCTCGCAATACTTGTTATCTTCAAAATGTTAGCTGCACAAGCCCAGTCGAACTTAACTGTCGTTTACGTCATCGTACTAATGGTTCCTTACCCTGGATGAGCGGTGAAGAGCGCCCAGATCACTGTACAAGTCAGACGTGTTAGGGAACTTTTCCATCACCATGCAACATAAGTGGTACAACAACGACTGTTTGTGGACAGTGTCTTTCACTTCTGGCACTTTGGCTAAATAATCAAGCTGAAAACCCTTTACCTAAACACAAATAAACTGACAATTAACTCATTGTGATTGCATTTGGGATCAATGGAAGTATCTGGGCAACTGTACAGGCACCTACCCCTCCCCTAACCCAACAAGTTATAATAAGTTAAAAAGGAAGCGTTAATGTTGGGTTAGGGGAGGGGTAAGTGCACAGTTGCCAAGATACTAACATTGATCCCATTTGTTTATACTCAACAATGATAAACACAAAGATCGCTGCCTGAATTAAAATACCCGGGCAAATGTGAGGTAGACCAGCACCATTCGCTCTGTCTTCCTGTACTGTGTGACTCTGACAAGAAAACTATTAATACAGAACATATTCCTTCATTACTGTTACTCCAAGTAACGGAGAGTGAGTGGGTGCTGCTCCAGCTTACCGCCTTTCCATTTAAGAAATTTCCTATAGCTAGCAGGGTCGCCAAAATGTGCTTGAAGGTTTCATTCTCACTTATTTCCGCAATAGCTTCTTTCAAATCCATCAGAGGTTCCGCGACTTCCTGAAAACCAAATAAAGCACACAGTTGTAGAACAAAACCTAAATAACTAAGAAAGGATAGGTAATTTTTCTTGGACATTAGTCAACAAACGGGAAGGGGAAAACATCAAACAGCAAAGATGCTGTGTACTGAAAGTTATCCTTGTGTTGCACCGGGTCTGCAGCTTACCCTTTCTAGCACGTCATAGTCCAGTTTGAAGGACCACAAATTCAGCCGAGGCGTAAGCTCATTGATTGATGACATCGTTAAGAGAAACTGTTCAGCCGTCCCAAGAGGAATGTCGGGATTGGACATCTGAGCTTCTTGAATTTTAGTTTTCTCTTCTGGTGTTGGTTGTAGCAGGAGCAATTTCTGGCAAAAAACGTGAATGATATATTGATCAAACGTTTTAAGTATAGTTCACTGATAAAGTATTACATCCCACACTGAAATACCTAAACACTGTTAGAACAGAAATTCTAAACTTTGTACCTTATCTTAAAGCCCGGCTCAATAGCCTGGGGTACAGTGGAGCTAATAGGTAACACCCGAACTATGGAACAAAGACAAGCTATAGCGAGAAATACAAGGCAACAGTATAAACGTTATATGCTGGGTTTTTGCATTAAGGGGAAGGTCGTATGGAAGGCGATGTATGAAGGCAAACTTACATCAATTCCTTCTCGGTCAATCACAGTACTGTCCATGTTAAGGATTGCTTGCTTCAAAGTTCTCACGGGAGGAAGTTTGGTCAAACCAATGTTGATGGCTTGCGATCTTTTCACTTCCAATACAACAATTTCTCTTTTCTTCTCTTTGTCATCACCCTCGGTTTTCTAGAAATAAAAAAGAAATGCAAAAACTTGTATCTTGCACGTGGACGAGCACGAGATACTCAACGACCCTCTTACGCCTGCTAACAGACTAGGAATATAAATTTCTCTCGAGTTGAACGCTACATTTACCGTAATCTATGCCAGTCCGAGCAAACGACAGTTTTTCTCAGTATACTAACACAAGAAAGCTCTCATCTGACATTTCATGAGAGATAAAGGCAAAAATTTAAAACGAGTATCGAGAATAACAGAGTTAAAGTATTCAAGAAAAGTCGAACGCGCGTGTTAGCAGAACATATTTAACATATTTAAGACAGCTCTTACCTTAATTTTTGCCACCGACTTGTTTTCAAACAGATGTTCTAGTTTCTTGGTATCAATGTCTACACTGTCAATACTCCCCCATATTGTCTTGTTCACACCGTTAATAAGTGGTGAATTCTTAACCTCTTGCCAAAACAGCCGAACTAACTTCTTCTTAGGGTTCACACCATTCAGAGGAGGCGGCTTTGGAGGACCGGGTGGTGGTGGTGGTGCAGGACCGCCAGGGGGTGGGGGTGGGGGTGGAGCACCCCCAGGGAATGGAGGAGGGGGAGGTGGCATTCCAAACATTGGTACCCCACACGGGGGTGGAGCATCTGTTTCTTCACATGACCTGGACGATAGCAAATCATCTTCATCATCAGCTAAATCAGTGAAATCAAAATCTTTTACAATGAGTGACCGTTTCAATGTGATCATGCGTTCCCATTCCAGTTCTTGTAATAAAGCGGCTTCCTCTGCTGCTTTTCTGGCAGCTTCTTCCTCCATTATGCGGCGCTCCTCTTCCTCTTTCTTGCGGAGTTCCTCCTGCTTGCGAGCCTCTTCCTCGGCTTCCTGATCTGTTTTTTCAGGTTGGTTCATGAGGCTCGACTTCGCCTTTTGTATCAAACCTTCAAACTCGCCTTCAGGAGCGTTTGTTGACACTTCATTCTCTTCATCCACTTCCATGCATCCACTTAATCTTTTCACAGTGTCAGAGACCAAATTATCAACTGTCAATACGTCTTTTTGTCTCTGAGCGGGATCGTCTGAATCATTAGAGGATAACAAATGTTGTTTCCTGTCCTGAACAGAATCACCAAAACAACCAGCATCACTAAGTTTACGCTCTAAGTCATCTGTAGACCTCTGCTGCCCATATAACATAGACAGCATCATTTTCTTATTTGTAGCGCCTGGAAAACCCTCACAAATACTCGAACGTTTGCTTTCATTGTCCACAACACTTGGTCTTCTTCCCTCATTGGGAAAAGTGACCGCACTAGTTCTCCTGCCCTGTGGACTAGAACTCTTAGGCTTTTCGTCAAGCTGCGCTGTGTTTTCACTTGTGTCACTGATTATATCGTCATTGCTCGAACCTAGTTTGTCATCAGTGTCATCCCCTTCATCACTAGTCCTGTGATCTGATGTTCCATTATGATCAACCGTTTTGTGATAAGAGCTTTCATTGTAATTAATATCATTTACTAAAGGTTTTTCGCGCTCCTTTAGCTTTTCTGGCGTCTTTTTCCTACTTGTTGTAGTAACGTTAATTTCTTTTCGTCGAGGTGAAGTTTGTTCCGGTTGTTGTCCTGTCATCTCAGTCTTATGGCTTGGTGATACGACTTTTTGTTGCCGCCCCAAATCCTCATTCACCCGGGAATCTCGATTTGCTTTTGATCTGTAATTGACAGATTCTGTTGACAAAGAGAAGGAGTCTTTAAATATCATTTTGTGTTCGTTGGAAAAGGAAGCCACGGAATCCCATCGCGGTTAAGAAAAATGAAACACTACCAAGCCATAGATAAAATAAGCCGTTATTCCACAAACTTTAACAGTGTCATTTACACATACTTGAAAACGTCATTCTGACAAACGTCAATTCACGCGTTAGAAACGTTAAAGAGCTACGTCCTTATACTAAATACATAATAGTGTAACTCGGCGAACAGGACACAGTATGAAGCTGCTATTAATACCACTACATATCACCTTTTGCCTGAGGTTCGTCAAACTTGAATTTCCTCCTTGATAATAATGGAGAGCTTCGGGGTGAGGTTCTGGGTGATGAGCGAGGTGAAATAGGTCTGTCTGTGACAGGCGATGTCACTTCAAGGTGGCCTCTACTGTTCCCTTCATCCCTGTTGCTGTGTCTGCTTCTGCTTCTCTCATTTCTACTCGGAGGCGGTTCTTCAGTCTCAGTATCACCAATACCAAGAGCTGCACGCCTGGCTGCACGTCGCTCCCTGGTAACAATGCGTACATAGTAACTATGTTAGGGCTGAGAAAAAAACACTTTTCTCAGAGTACTGAACATGTTGGTTAGTTAGTTAACTGCCTTGCAGTATGTACATTGTACTCTTCAGTGACGTATAGCTCTGTTGCTTTTTATGGTGACTATTACCAATTCAAAGCAGATACATGTATTTTCTGTAAAATAGTCTTGTTACTTTGGTACTGACAAACCACTGTGAACAAAATGATCAACAGATGACAAATTCCATACTTGCGTGCTTGGCGACTTTTGGCCTTCTCATCTAATTCATCACTGGTTGATGCCGATGGCGTGCTGCTTCCAGAGGATTTCACAGGGGTAGTTGGATGTTCCACCTTGATAGCTGCTGCCCCTACATTAGGTGCACTAGCCACCTTATGCATTGAGCCTTCTCTGCTGTTCGTACCAGGGGGTGTGAGAAATTTACCCCTTGTGACTGTGGAAATGTCAATTTGGCTCACAGAGTTGTGCCTTCGGCTACGCCGCCTATCAACTGAAGAAAGAAAAGGCATAAATACCATTGGATACAGTCTTGTGTATCAACAAATATCAATTTATGGTACATGTCAGATAATGATATTACATAAGTTGACAAAGCAGCTTCAAAATCAAACTTGTTCTTCCACTCAAAAACCAGTAAATGAAATTGCATGGGGTCTCTCATTGCATACCTGTCTTATCTGTTACCGTTCTTTTCCTTTGCCTGAGGAAGAGAAGAAAACCGGCCGACCGGTTAGCTCAGTTGGTAGAGCACCGGACTACCGTGCGGGAGGTTGCAGGTTCAAACCCCGGTTGGACCAACACTCAGGGTCTTAAAAATAACTGAGGAGAATGTGCTAATAATGTTCCTAATAATCTGTGGGGCGTTAAAGAACCCACACACTGTTCGAAAAGAGTAGGGGACGTAGTTCCCGGTGTGGTGGTCTATCTCTACGTCTGGTTTCATCTGACAATTCACGCATGGGTTGGGTGGGTGTGTGAGATCATATATGGACTGATAGCGGCAGCCAGAGGCGCCTTTACATGCTGACGTTCGATCTCACCCAATAGAAATGTAAAGCGCCTTTGAACATATTCATATGAAAAAAGTGCGCTATATAAATTCATTATGATTATCATTAAAACAATGATGTAGGAGGTGGCTGGTAAAAGGTTGGATTTTAAGCTAAAAGCTATAGGGCCAGGACCAAGCCAGAATAAGATGGCCTGGTAAAATTGCAGGAAACAAAGCATGTTCCTGGTATTCCTCAACGCTCACTGGTACATTTCGTTTTCCCAATACAGATCATGTGATGATACTCAGGAGACTTGGTCCTTTGTCTTGTTTATTAAAAAGAATGCATACAGGCATGAATATGTCTATCTACACTCTTTTTAACGAACGAGACAAAGGACCAAATCTCCTGAGTACCATCACATGATTTGTCTTTGGAAAACAAAATGTACAAGCAAATAAGGTTTACTGCACTTAGAGAATGCAATGCTTAATCAACAGCACCTATTCAGAATCTAAGCTCTTGCTCTTCCCTGGAGACCTGTGCAGTGTCTTATGACTCTTTTTAAAAGCAAATTCCCGAATTGAGTGATTGGTGAAAATACGTCTTACAATTATTGCAACTTTATGCTCAGCAAGGTAGCTAGAAAAACTTCATTGTTACCATAACTGAGGAGCATTTTCATGTTTCCATTGCTTGTACATCTATCTCACAGATACATAGCAGAAAGGCTGAAGAATGATTCTGTTTTTATGTTCCTATACCTGATAGATGGAGACCCTCCAAATGCTGGAATTTCCTCATCGCCATCTTCAATTCTGAGTGCAGTCTAAATAATTAAATAGAACAGCAATTTTGAAACCACAAGTTGATGAAACAAGACTTGTTCTTCGAGACATGTTATTCTTAGGGGTTTTAAAATAAATGTTAATCCTTAAGAAGAACTCTGAGCCTGAGAAATGATAGTTTACCTCATAAATATTTAACTGTTCCAAAAGATCAATGTTTGAGCGGTTCTGATGCATCTGCAAGAAAAAATATTTAGTATTAATAAAACAAAAAAAAAACATGAATGTGTACTCACTCTTTATCAAATACAAGTACAAACAACCCACAAACAAACTGAACAAAGTAACTTGCAGTGTACCACAATTTTTATTACATTACAGTTGAACACCATTAACAGCTTACTTTTCATGAGGGTCACCAATTTAAAGCGATTTGTATATAATGTGTATTGTTCACCTTAACTATCCGTTCCATTCCTTGCTCTTCAAGGGCATCAGTGATATCATAAAATGCATCTTGGCTTGGTGTGGCATATAAAACCTACAATGGTTATTATAACAAAATAATTAAGACTACAGACTTTACCAATCTTACATACAAACCATACTATACTCAAACATCACTGTTATAACAATTAACAATAATAAATGTAGCTACAATTCACGCCTGTGTTATACTGTACATGTATATAGAGTCACTGTATGTCAATATAAGTAAAATAACATTCTTGCATACCTTTCCTAAGAAAGTCCTAACCAGCAGCCTTGAAGGAAAGCTAGATTTCTATAAAGTTCTGTGTACACTGAGTCAAGTTAAATACCTTGTTTATAAGTGTCACAGCATAGATAAGTATCTCTTCATCTGTAAGTGACTCTTTGTCTGTTAAAATTCCTATTACCTCTGCCCAGACCTTCACACCTTTCACCAGAAAGCAATAAAACAGCATTGGACTCAACTTATCTTCAGTATTATACTACTTCAAAATAGAATATTCACTGTCTTCATTACCTTGTGCACTATCAACAACCTGAACAGCTTCATATAAAACTCTGGAGTTGGATTCTGTGTACTCCACAAACACTAGAAGAAGCTTTAGAGCTGTTTTGCCCACAAGACGGAACTATAATGATCAAGGCAATGCATTAGAATAAATATTGATGTAATGGTTGCAGTTTCTCTCTTGCCTGCTGCATGGGTCATGGATCAATGACCATTGCAGTGAATATGAAATGATCATTATTTAATAATTACTCACAGAATGTCAAATGTGAGAAAAATGATTATTTATTATAACTATCATTACTGTTAATGGTATGTTGCATGGTATTAATAATATAGAATCTATAACATGCATATACAGCACTTGAACATCTAACAATATAGTACCTGTGAATCATATATTATAACAGTATAAGCTGAAATAGAGAAAAATAAAATCATAATCTCCAATACATATAGATTAATGCCTCTCAAGTGAACAATATTCCACAAACCCATTTTACTCATGGTTTGTATTTTAAGCACTTAAAGAACACAGTTTACAACTTACTCTGGAAGCTGTAAGTGAATACAGCCACTGCAACGTTTCACCATGATTTATGACACCATTCATGCCATCTACATACAGCATTATTTGACCAATAGCTGTAAACAATATCAAAACCAGGAAACAATAAGGCAGCTGTGATAGTTCTTAAATGATCAATGCTTTGCATTTCCCATATAGGCATTGGTACACTGTGCAATGTTTTGTGCAACTTGTCTTGCAATGGCATTGCAAGGCAAGTTGCACAAACCATGTGCTGTTTTCAGGCAACTGCAACGCAGCAGCATCAGCTGTTGCGAGACAAGTTGCACAAAATATTGCACAGTGTAACAGTGCCTTAGAGAAATAACCAACTAACTGAAACTGAAATATAACATATTTAAAGTGGTGAAAATGAGTATTGGAAGAATTTTGCTCAGCACCTATTGCCAGATATTTAATGGCTGGACCAACATTCTAATACAAAACATTTCACCTACCTCTAAGAATATAGTTTTGATAGTTCTGATCTGCATCTTGCCCAACAGATATCAGTGCATTTAAGCCATCAGAGTTAACAAATTCATGCACAAGGTCTTTGTCATCCTGAATTGAAACAAGATTGATTTTGTTCAACTACATTAGTACAGAATTGACAATTACAGCTTCTGAAGATAACAGAAGAACACATGAGGAAGTACAATGAAACTTCTACAGAGTGGGTTTATAAAACAAGTTGAAAATAAATGGGAAGATAATGTATATGTTGTAGGTTAAAATACAGGTCAAAATGGTTCCTTTGTTTCATATTATAGGAGGATTATGGAAATTAATCTGAAACAAAGGAAAAAACAAATCAAAATAGTTTGCAACCATTTTGACCTGAAATTCATTTTAAACTACAACATACTATACCTGCCATCTTTTCCCAAGTCATCTGCATAAGATTTCCAACCCGACTTTTTTTCAGTTTCTAAAAACATTCCCGTAACTTCTGAAGATCCCCAACATTTTACAAGCATTATCATTATTACTATTATTGCTAGAATGTTATCATTATTATTATTGGTTGTATGTTTCAACTCACATTTCTTTGCAGTTTGGACTCAAACAACAATTAACTTGACATTAAGTGCAAGTTAGTTTACTCCGCGACTTAATTGCGAATTTGTTTTGGCTTTCTGTGGTCAACTTGTGAGAAGCCTATCCAGATCTGTGCGTCAAGCATGGGAAATTGTCATCAAAGCATGAGATTGATGTTTTTGATTGCCAGGCGTGAGACTCATACATAGTATACAACACTTGGCAGGTCTACATATACATTCAAATAGTTAAGCCTCTATTTTAAAGGGGTTTCCCACTGCTCCAGTCAAAGGCATGTTTTTAATATGTAAAATCATATGTGCAAGAGAAGCCTTTAAGACTGGCCTATCATTGACCAACACTTTTGCATGAAACTCACCTGGAAAATTTGCTTCAAAGAAAACAAGGCTCTACGCAGCTCTCTACCAGAGGCTGCCAGTAGTTTTGCTGTCAAGAAACAAGCAAACAACTAATTACTAAGTCTTGCAAAGTCAACTGCAAAATAAAAACCACCAGTAATTCTAACTACCATACAAAAATCTGTATTGCAAACATTGTAAATTACAAATGAATTCCTGGCATTATGAACATGAGTTCCATGTTATCAAGAGCTCTCCTGTTAAAGGCAGTTATGAGTCACTCTACACTCCTGACTACCTGAGTTTATAAATTAAAACTACATCTACATTATGTTTTCCTAGGGGTCAATCAACAAGTAACACCTATTTCACCTCACAATTCCCATAACAGACACATATACGTAACAGCACCTTTTGTTATGATGTTCACATTAAATTATATATTCATGAACACAATGCAAACTACTGAAGTCTTGGTTTCAAAATGTATATTTATATCAGTAATAACTATAATAATAACAATAATAGTAAATTACAATGTTCAAATTCTAATTAAATGCAGATGTGAACTGATATTAAAAAGTCTTTTAAAGGAACATTTAACCACAGCTGGATGTATCTAACCATCAGCAATTATGACATAAAACCCAGTTTAAACATACATTATCAATCATTACTAACATTTGCAAATGGTTTGTAAGGCTAGTTATGAAGTATTTTACACATTTCAAATCCAACATGTATTTTTCAGTGTGGCAGCTAGGTTTTGTTAGACTTTTCATCAACGAAACGGAAATCAGAAAATTCTAACCAGTTAGCTGTTGACTTATTGACCTAAATAAGCTCGCGAGCAGGTAACATAACCCGACTACTTGAAATGCCAGCGTGAGATACGAACGGCAAGAAATTATAGTAGTAACTTGGCATGTTCCCGAATTAGCGATATTGCTACCCCACATAAGCCAAAACAACATAATCTACTGTTTGTTGCAAAGTGTTCAACAATCTCAAAACATTTCTTTACACACAACAAATTACTGCCCTTCGTAACAGTTGTTAACGTTATTGTGAGTATTCGAGAAAATCTGCAAGGCACCTAGTCAATGACGAGACGCTAAGGTCTATAATTTGGATATTCAATAAATGTGTTCTCTAACTCATATATGAATTTAAAACGGTTTGACCCACGCAAATACCTGCCGAGAAAGTGTGTCAAAAAATAAATAAATGGCGAGTTTCTGAATCATAGCATTAGGTGGACTTACCAATACAATTGTGGACTCGTACAGACAGAGAAGTCCGAAGAATTATTGTATTTTTTCGGCTGCAAAAAAGATAAACAGAACTAGTCGTCAAGATTTTACCGCAAAACCAGCATTTAGGGGAAGCCGCGAAAAGCATTCTACAACTAATTAGCGTTCGTAAACATATAAGCTTACGGTGAGATTAAAATCTCCACAAACCTGTCTAGGAAACCTTCAAGCAAATCGGCTTGTTCTTCAAGCGAACTTTCTAAATCCAAATAGCAACCATTATGCGATAGCTGCAGGGCTACATCGTCGATCTGTGCCAACAGATTTCCACAGTCAATAAACATACCAACCACTCAAATACCAAACAATCTTCAAAATGCGAATCGAAAAAATATAATAACATAGCTCATACGTTATGCGGGGCGCACAGGAGCCGGTGGAGACCTGCAATTTGTTGACATAGCGGAATATTCAGGTGGAATGTGTACGTTGGAGGACGCGTTGGTTCGGGGAAATTTGTGCTAGCAAAGGGATCTGTATCGTCCAAATACTGGACTTTACAAGTCAACGCCATTTTGACGGAAGGGTCTGTTAACTTTGACGCATGTGCGGTTGAGGTCTTGTTCTGAACTCGTTGCGGGGGAGTAGTCTCACGTGACCTCCAATCCCGGCGGCTAGTGACCGAGCGTGAATTGTCCCCAAAATTTCTCATGACGAGCTAAAGGCGTTCAAATTCATCAATCGCTACGCTTAGACAACGATGTACATTTCCAAAATACAGTTCATCGCACGTCGAACCGCACGAAATTATTTCCAATGCGGAGCATTCTAAACACTGAAGTTCCTTATTCAAAGTCTTATCGCGAAGTGATTCCGAGTGAAATCCGATCCAGTGGTCTTTTCTTTGCTGTCAAGAATTTTTTTTCATATCATTGTATCGACCAATTGGTTTTCGTTGGCATGTGTTCGGTTCTCCATAAAAACAAGCCAATGACGTCACATACTGCCTAACCCCTATATTCAGTCATTTCCGCTGAGAGCACTTGGCGGTCGAGCGCCGCTGAATAACAAACCCAGCACAAGCAACAACTTTTACATTACATCTGTACATGTAATGCATAGTGTTAAATAGGTTGGTCGAGCAAAATCTTCAGCTTAAGAACCTAAAGTTCTAAGGTATTTACAGTACAGATGAAAACACGCTTGACTTAAGAACAACACCACAGACTTGCCACTACAATGGGTGTTAATCATGTGAAGAATCCTAAGAATGCAAATAATCTGGTGTTTTCTTGCTAAAGACGGCACACACCGGAGCTATCAGCTCCAGCTCACTGTTGGTGAAAGCAAGTTCCTCTAGTGTGCCACCGCAACCGCACACTAGAGAAACTTGCTTAGCCAACAGCCACGAGTGAAACTTTGCTATTGCTGATAGCTCTGGTGTGCACCGGGCTTGAGCCTAAAATTTGCGGGTTGCAAACAACTATACGTGCCCCCAAATCAGAGGTTATTTTCGGTGAAATCTGAAAGCACTACATATTTAAACATCTTGAGACCAGCAAAACGAATTACATAACCATGTAACGGTGAAAACGAATCAAATTTGAATTGCACTATTTATACGGCAGATTGTGCGATTTGGATGGAAGCGCGTCGAAGGCTGACCTAGTTAGAGCAATTCAACGCACTGAGCATGACCAAAGAAGTAAAACTGTATACAAGATATTGATATCGGGTCAAAGCTCATCAGCTAGAAATCTGTTTAGTTCCGATTCAGTTCCCAATTAAGTTACCTCATGAAGCCAGCAAAGAACTACAATTTTCAGTATTTTCTCCTGAAATGGTATTCCTTACGATATAGGGAATTAGGATTTACGACAATGTATTTGTGACTTGCAGATTTGACCTTAACAGTTTGTAAAGCTTTTTATAGAACTCTCTCTTACTAAATATAGTCAAAAGGCCACTGAACCAGTGGCACATGGACGTCATTAACGAGTTTAAGGCGTGAAGATATTCAGTCTGAATTAAGATGGTACAAAAAAAAACTATTATTCATGGTCTGGTTTTTCTGATAACTTATGCCATTTTAGCTGTTATTCACATATGTAAGGATGACAAAACGTTTGTAAATTAAATCACCAATAAAAAGTCAGCGTTACAAAAAAAAAACCGAGACAAAAATACTAGAAACAAGTTGCTTTCGTGTCCTTTCTTAATTTAACAGCCATCAAAACATCTCTATTTCAAAATTACAGCTCAAGGGCTGAATACATGAAATAATATGGTTTGCTGCCATTTTTCCCCGTGTGACACAAAATTTGCTCATTTGGTGAAAGCAGGATCTAGTGTCAATAACTCGAGTCAGGGTATGTTTGCTGTGGGTATCACAAACAGTTCTGGAAATTTCGAAAGGTACAAATTCGCCAAAAAATGATATTTGGTATTTCCCGTTTTGTGGGACAAATTGAAAACATTCAAAGAACAGTGGGAATGTATTACAGAGAACAAACTGCGCTTGTTTATATTGGTGAAATATAGAAAGGCAACTTCGTATTTCGTAAAATGACAATATGTTAGAATAATACTGAGTATTTGCAAGTACACCCTTTGGAATGGAGAAAACGTTCACCAAAGCCTTAGTTTAACCCCTGTTGGGAGAACTCGGACTTCCTTTTTCCGAGTTTAGCCATGACATGCTGAATAAAAAACATCTTTCACAAATTCATCAGGTTCAACATATATGATCTTCATTATTTTACATCTGTCAAACTGTTTCACATCATAAATTTTTGCTAATTTCGCGTTTGAAAACTGCTCCTTCGTGTCCAATCTGGTGCCTAGAAACCAGGATTCGGACCCAGAGCTCAGCTGCACCTTTTTGTACTGTAGCAGTTTTCTTTTTTGTCAGAGCAACACCAAATTTCACGTCGTGTTGGCGCTAGTACATTGTCTCGTTTGGACAAGTTTATTAACTACAGCAAATAAAATCACAGAACAGAACCAAGAGAGTCAAGTGTAAAAAAGTTGGAAGTGCCTTTTAATCATAATAGCTAGAAGAAGATTAAAAAAACACATCACGGTGGAGCTATTCGCCTTACCAAAAACCACTCCACATTTCTAGCATGGAAGTCCTCCTCCAGCCCAGGGCCATCCCTTTCTCACCCAGCGAGATTAGCACTTGTCACATTCCCGGGGGGGAGGAGAGGGGGTAAATAAATACTCCTAACCCTATCACATGATCGGGTAGGAGAGTGGTAAGGGGTAAGAGGTTAATTGTCATGTGTAACAGTGCCAGTAAGGTAATTATACAAATCATCACATTTAAGTTCTATTACACCGCGTGGTGCCAGGGACTCATAATACACGCCTCATTGTGTATACTGTTCTTTTCATTCTTGAGGAAGAATAACTTACGCCCAAAACTCGCCTCTCCTCCAGTCACTCCCCCTTGATATAAAATGTAATGAGAAATTATGTATTCTGCACTTGCATGTGCTGAAGTCATGATGATATCGTTAAGTCCATAAAGTGGGGCTTAAACTTAATCACGCACTCACTGTAGACGCCATTCTACCTTCTTTTTAATATTCCCTAGTTGGCATTTTAATTCGTCTCTTTTTCAGTCTTCATTTCTTGGGGTTCTAACTTTTTTTAGGGTCCTATTGTAGCGATCTGTGGCTCAACTAGCTCCTTCTGGTCGTGAATGAGAGCACTGCTGTCTGCAAACGAACCCTCCAGGGGCCTGAGTTTGTTGTTTGAAAATTGGAACAGAAACTATTACACCTCAGTCCTCCGATTATCCTGTGAAGCTGGCGGTGGACTGCTCTGCCCGAACAAGATCCTGACTCTGTTTGCTACAAGTCCACTGATGCTTTGGATTTGAATTTTCGAGCTGATCTTTCACTGGAGCGATACCGAAAGTGGTTTCCATGGAGAGTGAAAAAGAATCCTCCAAGTTCAAACACAAACAAACTGTTTGCCTTGGGAATCACTGAAAAAAAAAGCGGAGATTAGGCGAGGACGAAAGATCCATACACTACGACAGCTAAGAACACTGAAGAGTAAGTCAAACAGAAAGCAAGAAGCAAAAAAAAAGGGATGAATTGCTATGATATTCAGTTAAGTCTTGATCGTTCACTGCTCCTTTTCCCGTGAAATAGTCGACATTTCGCTTTAAGAAAAGCTGTTAACTACCTGTCCAACATTCTTCAGTAACAAATGAAAGAAGTCCAGTTGTTAACATGGTTAAGTAACTTCAGACCTCTTAGCATTATGCGCTCTGATGAACGATTTCTTATTTAGAAGCCTCCCAGTTCCAAGAATCTATAATTGTACTGAGTTTAACAGCCATTCGGCCTGGCACGTAAATTTGATTGAGAAAGATATTATAATTGTGCTTAACACAAGATTTTCTGCATTTTGGGAAAACGAAAACATGGAACACAAGTCTGTCGAAAGGCAGCCAGTATTGAAAAGGAAAACCTTGATTTGTTTTCTTTGCAAGCTGTTTTCGTCAAACAAGCTTGACATTTAAAAATGGTCACCCGTGGGAAAGAAAAAATCTTTCGTTTCTCACGATCAAATGTTTTGAATCAACAACGCAAGTAAAAACACTAACTCAATTCAGGACAAACAGGAAAAAAACTGAGCGTCTACCGCAAGTGAAACAACGAGCAGAAATCAATTCCAAACGCGTTCTTTCAGTACTTGGTTGAGTGGTATTCAGTACGTCGACAAAAATTGAACTACAATAAGATTCTGTTTTCGAGTTGATGTCTTTATCTGATCGGTGTTAGAGCAAATCGTCATTATGATGTGGAACTGAGCAACTTGCCAGTTCTGTATCTGGTTGATCGTGTGGATCACAGCAGTGGTGAAAGTACTTCACTCTTAGGGAAGATTAAAAGCGGATTTTAAAATCAAATGAACCTTTTGACAAAACCGTCAATTAGCTAATTGGATTAAAAGATTGCTCACCGAACAACTGACAGTAAAAGAATGAACCCGAGAAAAACAAAGAGAAGATTAGAACAGCATGAAGAAAAATGGATGGAATGTATCGGATGAGGCACGAAATCTCTGTCATTTTAAAATAATAATAATAATAATAATAATACAGCTAATACGCACTTATGTCACGTTCCCAAAACCGCAAACTGACGCAATTTCAGATGTCATCCTTGAACTACAATCCACCGCTACGTCATAGAATTGCCTGGAATCAAATCACAGACGACCACTTTTGCGATCTTTTGCCGACCAATGTGACATTCTCAAGAGATAGCCCAAAATCAAGCTGTGGCTGTTTATAACCACTTCCGGTTTTTCTCATCTCGAGGTGTTTGAGGTGCATGCACCTATCGTACAAACTGGACAAGTGAACAGCACGTGAAGTTGATCTTAGTTGCACTGTACTCAGGTTGACATTGATTGTACCTTTTGTGAACACAATGGTTACACTCTTGATTAGACCTGTTACATGTAACGCTTTTACATTAACTTGCTGCCAAAAAAAGGAACAAGTCTGAAAAATGCGGAAGGATTTCTCTTATTACGCATGCTATGGATAAACTGATTATCAAGACTGCCAGACTAAGAACATATACTGATTGTGGTTGACGCGAGAGAACTCACTTATGAAGGACAGTATAATATCAAAGCAACATTCCAACATTCATAAAAAGGTAACCCCAATGGCAGTCATATTACAGAATTGCAAACAATAAACTTGTTGAAAGGAAATTAACTCCTCAGTTAATCTTGTGAAAACTCTGGCAATAACAGAGTAGACCTCTTTGTAGGAGCTAAATGGATATTAGACACGTTAAGATAGCCCAGTTCCGGGTACGGGGACCGGTAGGAATACCCGTACCCGTACTCGGTTACACGGGAAACCAATCAAACTTAAGATACACCGGGTGACAACCGGGTACGATCTGGGCAAAAGTGCTGTTCAAAAGACGGTTCGAGTAAGAAGCAAGATGGCGGCTCAGAAAATAAGGTTGGTTATTACGATTATGTTTTATTGTTTTCTTTTTGTTTCGTTGTTCCTTTCAATAAATGCTCTTAAGGAACTATTTGTTGAACCATTTTACATAGTTCTGCCGATAAAATTAGGTTTGTTTTGCATTGTTTCAAAGGAGGACAATCGATGACTTGCTCTTGCTATCCGCCGTAGAAGAGGAAAAAGACTGAAATCTCGAGACTCTTTTACCAGATTTGGTTGCAAAAGAAACAAGGCCATTCCAAAGTTCTTTCAGAATCGACTTAGAGATTTTTGATGATCAAGAGTATCTGGATACCATTCTGGTCTAATAAGCAAAGATAAAGATCGTAAAAACTTACCCGTTTCTCCATTTTTACCGGGCGCGAACTCACGTGTAGACCACTGCTTACCCCGGGAAAACGTGTAGCTCTTACGGGAAGGACGCGATCACGTGGTAATTTAATGAATTCAAAATGGCGCTAGCCGTACCCGTGCCTGAAAATCGGGGTACCTTAAGGTGTCTATTGTTACAAACATGACCTGTATCATAAACGCTCCACATATTTTACCTTTAAGTTTGTCATGTTTTGTTATGACTTGGAACACATTCTTCATTTCTTGAACTACAATTCCAGATACACCAACATATGACGGACATTTTGATCTACTCACTGGAAAAGAGAAACACACACGAAGTATCAGCTGTCATTGAAATAACTGTGGCATTTAGTGGATAATTGGTATAAAGGAACTCATCACTTGTTCACAACATTTACTGATATACAAATAATAAATTTTATTAACTCATTATCCCATCTTTTCCTCTCCTGCAGCAAACAAACATATTTTCAGAATCAACTGAAACTATATTTTCATCACCTTAGTTAATGATGATGAATTTATATAGCGCATTTTTTCATATGAATATGTTCAAAAGCACTTTACACTTCTATTGGATGAGATTGGACATCAGCATGTACAGGTGCCTCTGGCTGTTGCTATCAGTCCATATATGCTTTCACCCACCCACCCAACCCATGCATGAATTGACAGATGAAACAAGACATAGAGATAGACCACCACACCGGGAACTACATGCCCTACTCTTTTCAAACTGCGTGAGGGTTCTTTAATGTCCCACAGATTACCAGGAACAAGTGTTGTGCAATGGTACCTACGGTTTATCGTCCTTATCCGAGAAGACTAGAAAGTCTAACCGTTTTCCAATTTCATTACAAAGACAGCACTTCCTCCTTTGTATCAGTGTTGTTTGCCATGTATTATTGAGACTTCTGATGCTTCTAGTACAAAATTCATAATGTTGGCAACCTCAGTTCTGACCAAACATCTACATCAAGTAATATACCTGTCATGATACATCCATGGTAATCTGCTCTAAGGAGTTTAGGATACATGGCTGCTAAATTACTGGTGAAAACAAAAACAGCAGTTCAAAGTGAAGTTGACATAGATGAACTTAAAGCTGGTTTGTACGATCATGGCTATAGGCTAATCAAAATGTTAATAAATACCTGTTAGCCTGAATATTCAGTGTCTGATGCATGTAGTCACTCCATAGCTTGTGAAGAGGAAGATACATTTCGTACCTTAAAAAAATATTAAATTTATGCAAATAACATTGGGATCACAAGTTCTAAATTCCATTTATGAGCACTCTCCCATTCTACTTCATATACAGGGTGTTTCAAAAGTTCGTTCCGATTTAAAAATTGTTAATTTTTTAAACAAATTAATTGTTCTTAGAACTTCTTTTAATAAATTGATGTAGAGAATTTATTTAAAAAGCTGGAAATAGCAATTTTGATTGTCTACTAGATGACTTTGTTTCGATTTTTGCACCAAATGTGCACACGCACGTTTCCCAGCCATTTTTTCGCATCCTTTATGTATGTTGTTCCTTTCTCAAATTTCTTTTTATTACAACTATCTGGTCATTCATTCAAAGAAATCGCTAAAGTTTTTAGCAAGACGGAACGTCAGGTGAAGAAGTGGTTGAAAAGAAAGTGCTCAAAAATCAACAGAGAAAGCAAAGTACAAATGCAACAATTCAATCAGCAGATAAATACTGAAGTTTCAAGCATAACGGTGTGGAGAAACATGATTAGGAAAGGATGGAAGGTTTTTAAGCCTGTTTGAGCTATGCCAAGAAATATGCAAAGCTTAAAGCAGAGGATTGGGACAATTTTTTATTCACAGATGAGTGTACCAAATATCTTTTCCAGTACCCTAATCCAAAAAATGATATTGTATGGGGCTCCCAGGAATGATGTGTCATTAGAGGAAAATCTTGCCCACTCAGCAGCTTATGAGAGCACACAAACTATTGTAGCCATATAATAAAGAATAATACTATACAGATCTGTTTCCATTGACAGGTGATGTGAACAAAGACAAAAAGTGCACACATGTATATTTCCCGAACTGAAATGTGGGTTTGCATGGGCATATATCATACATCTACAAGACAGATATGCATTGAAGGTGTAATTCTTTATAAAGATCGACCGACACAAAGTTTATGAAAGAAAAATCCCATTCTCCCTATTGTGACTTAACAAGAAACCAGTAATATTTTTTCCTTACTTCTGATTCTGGGGTGCAATCTTAAACACTCCCATTGCCCTTTTTTCCCTGGCAGACATCTCTTTTTTCTTGCGCCGTGACTCAGGCCTGGACTGTTTTAAATTATCTAACATCAGTGGTCTGTGACAAATCCTTGAGTCCAAATCTTTTCTGTTGTGCTTGACTACATTTTTCAAAAATGTTGAAACACAATCTTTGGCAGAACCCTTTAGCCTCTGATAAAAATATAACCAAAAACAATTTTCTACATTTGTCTATAGATAACAGCTTGTGATGTTAGAACTTGTCCAATGTGCCAGTAGTAACAGAAAAACAAGCATTTCACACCTTAAGCCTGAGCTGTCTTAGGTTGAACTGTATCCGTGAAGGAAGCCCAGAATATAGAGACCCTGTTAAAAAATGATGCCAACTTACATATCAAACACTTTATACACAATTATTAAGGTGAAAAGTGTGATGAAACTAGTAGTGAAGCTTCATAGCAACAATATGTTTAGGTTGGATTCTATTCCTGGTTCAAATGTTATTTTTTCGTTTTAAAGTCATTATCAACATTGCCATATCCAAAAAAAAAAAGGAGAGTGGAAAGCTAAATCAAGGATAAAATTTAAAAGTTCAAAGGCTGTTATATATACAAATTAAAAATATAAAACCGAACGTTTTCGACTAAAAGTCATCATCTGGGTTGGTGTTTTTGCCGCGTGGTTTCGTATTTGAATGTTAATTCACTCACATGGGAAACTGGTGAATTGGATGTGTCAGCAGCTTTTTGTTTAGCTCTGGGTTTCTTAAAGCAATGAACAAAGCCTCCAGAATCTTGCGTTTTTGCCAATTGTGTTGCCCGGTGATAACATTCCATGTGAATGAGTGTCGCGGGAATTCAAGTAGATTTCTCGCAGGTTCTGAGACCTTGGTAGGATAAAATTGTACCACGACATACAACAAGGGACATCAAGGAAGCAAAAAGGGCGGATAAGTTTCGCAAAATACAGACCATACAGAATGAGAATGAAACAGAACCAAGTAGTACCGTATTCTGTTTAGTTCCTGCAGTTCAAATCAAAATAGAGCCCTGAATTCTAGTTCGAACCACATATTCAGGAAACCAGTTCTTAGTGCGAAAATATACATACAGCAAAATTTCCTACATCCTTTAAAAAATATCCAACTGCGTCCTTCTTTTCGTGTTTGAGTACATATATCTTGTTGTTACATTTCTTACCTTCAGTCACTCTGACCTTTCGTTCGTCCGCCATGTTTAACCAGCTCGATCCAAGCTTCACCGGTTTACAACATTTGACAAACAATAGAAGGATCGAAACCGACCAATGACTGGTAACAAACTTTACACGAGTCTTTCAGCCAATACCATCATGGCTAAAGTGACCAATCACGTTTAACAGACCAGACTTATAACATCATCGTCTGACAAACACTATTCACTTGACTCTGAACATGACTTCCGCTATTCCGGTTGTTCAAAGGTCGATTAGCGCTAACCCAGGGTTAAATTTTAATATGGGTTTCTTTTCCTCTTTTTAAAAAGCGTTTTCTCCGATCCCTTTCTCTATTTTATTCAGAGCAAACAATCTCAAATTGTATTCAATAAGAATTATATTGAATGTGCTTTTTAAGCTCTCATATCTGTATTTGAATTTCGCACTAACCCTGGGCAGCCTTGACCCAGCTTCGAACAACCCGGCCCTGGTTGTCGAAACGTCAGTCACCAACAACAGTTCTTTTCAGAAACTATACGAACTATTGTCTGCTGTGTAGGTCACACGAAATGTTACGATATATTTATACGGAGCTCCAAAGATGTAAGTGAAATTTTAGGAAGATGAAAATACATTAATTTTACATTGGGGTGGGGGGGGGGGGGCAGTTACTTCGTTATAAAAGTGACGAGGGTGCTTGTCATACCTTTTAGGGGTTTGAATTTGTGGATTGGTACCGCTTAGAGTGCTAAAACCTAAAATAACTGCTGCCAGAGTTGTCTTGTTACCGTTTATTAGCCTGCAGTAAGGTTATTGCCTAATGCTTTCAAAAGTCCTTGAGAAGAAAGTGTTTGAAAGTTATCTTTGGTAGATGTATGGTATATGGAGACAAATAGTGTACCGAAGGCCATCCTTAACAGTACTTAAACATCCTTAAACATCATTAGCAGTACTTAAACATCCTTAGAAAACGTCCAAGGATGTATAATGATGTTCAAGGATGTTTAAGAGCCAATGTCGGAAAATATCGAGAATCTCAAATCAGTTCCAAAAATTCGAATTTTGGCTGATACCACCCAAACATCCCTTTGGGGGAACTATTTCAAGAAACGACATTAAGAAATCCCCAAGCGCTTTACATTTTGAGAATTTTAGAAAAGTTCCAAAATTCGCAAAAAATACATTTTTTAATTCGGGAAACGGGTGCATATTTCAACATATTTCAACGAAACAGTACAAGCGCGCAAAAGCTCCTATTGACATGATATTACTCATGTATTTAGCAGACATCCACAGCTTCAAGACCCCGTAAAAAGGTTTTGCAAAATAACTATTTTAACATAGTTTCTGGCTTTTATTGTGTGCGCTCTGATTGTGTGTTGTTTTGGTAGTCAAAATAACGCCCAACTTCAACCGTCAAAAGTCGATCCTGGTATGTCACAAATTGAAAAAACTACTATACCAAACGAAAGAACTGTTATTTTTTTAATTACACCTGAAGTTTTAGCTCTGCGAATTTAAACACGTGCGAGTAATAAAATTTCAACTTGTGCCCCCCAAGTCGCCTGTCCGCGACAAGAACGGGAATGTAAACAAAGGAAAACATATGCAAATCGAGGAGAAAATCATACGGAAGTTATGACTTACCCCTCAAAGCGCAAAAAATTGATCGAATTCTGTTACCTTAACAGGTATTTCTATCTGAGAGACTAATAAAACGAAATTATCCGTCCAATAATAATAAAAAAGCTATAAAAAGGACTGGAGGGCTAGGGTCATGAAGTCGCCTCGGATGCATCAGAACTCGTGTGTATGGTTCCGGAGGTAAAAAAGCTTCTAAAAAAGCTTTCAAAATGCACCATGGAGCAAGCAAACAATCTCAGTAAAAATAGACTGATATTTTGAGGTATGATAGAAATGAACCATTGTAAGTTTATTTTTACAATTAAATAAAATGACAGAGGAGCGCCGGCCATCGACAGTTCGATTTTAAATGGTCCGTCAGTAGTTGCAAACAGCCGTTTCTGGGACAAGTTGGGCGTGGTCAGGCAAGGTGGGCGTGGTCAAAAGTTTTTGAATAATTAATTAGTTGGGTCACTTTTGTCTGATTTTTTGATCGATGATTTTCTTTAAGGTCTCAATTTTTTCGTTTGGATCGTCGATGTCCTTTGAGGGGTGGGGTGGGGGTCGAGTTGTTAAAGTGGGATTTTGGGTCGAGGGTTGCACCGATTGGCATACGCAAACGAAATGCCTTGCATTCATGGTCGGAAAAAATATGATTGTAAACATTGTCCAGGAGCGGGGATTTGTCACCATGGCAGACGGGAATACTATTGTATAGATTGTCACGGTGATGGAATTTGTGAACATGACAGACAAAGATATTATTGTGTAGAATGTCATGGTCTTGGTATTTGTCAACATGACAAAGTATTCTATAAATGTATAGAATGTGGCGGCTCTCAGCTTTGTCAGCATGGCGTTCAAAAGTATAATTGTAAAGAATGTGGTGGTGCTGGGATTTGTCAACATGGTAGGTCAAAGTATGTTTGTAAAGAATGTGGTGGTTCTCAGATTTGTCAACATGGTAGGCAAAAGCATCATTGTAAAGAATGTGGTGGTGCTGGAATTTGTCAACATGATAAGAGAAGGCATAATTGTAGAGAATGTGGTGGTGCTAGTTTTTGTCAACATGGCGTTCAAAAGTATTATTGTAAAGAGTGTGGTGGCGCTGGAATTTGTCAACATGGTAGGCAAAAGCATTATTGTAAAGAGTGTGGTGGTGCCGGAATTTGCCAACATGGCAGATCAAAGTATTATTGTAGAGAATGTGGTGTTTCAGGTTTTTGTCAACATGGCAGACATAAATATTATTGTAAAGAATGCCCTGGTGCTGGAATTTGTCAACATGGTAAGAGAAGGAATAAGTGCAAAGAATGTAAAGGAGTGTGATTAATTAACTACCAACAAGCTTTTATAACACACATCGTGTTATAAAAAAAGTTGAACAAGCTTTTCGATACCATAGTGATTAGCTTAAGAGTTACAATTCCAAAATACAATGGATGCCATGGAGAATCTGACAGTGAAAGACTTGAGGTCAATAGCCAAAAGAGCTGGTGTGAGTGTTCGAGGATTCAGAAAGGCTGAAATGCTCACAGCGTTATCTGACATACAACCTGAGAACTTGACAGTGAAGATACTACGAACCATGGCCAAGAGATCTGGTGTTCGAGGTTCTGGCAGTATGCGTAAAGAGGCTCTCATTAATGCCGTCGGATCCTTAGAAGTGGTTGAAGCTAACGTTCCAGTTACTGGTCCAGTTAGACCCATAAGAATAAGACCCGCTCGAGCTTCGTATGGAAGGGCTGTTGCTGCTGCCAGGCGTGAAATCATTCAGACCACAGATTGGATAAGATCCAATGTTAGAGACCCAAACAGAAGGGCCATCACCAGGAGACTAAGAAGGGCAGCTGCCTCGGTTAGGAGGGAACCTGAGTTTTTCGTCCCTGAAAGACATGAAACGACTCTGAGAGGCTTTTTGAGGACTTACATAGTAAAGGGCAGAGCTGGCTACGATCCAATTACATTTCTTGGCAAGGTTAGAACACCATTTGGTAGTTTATTTGATGGAATCAGGAAGCCATTCAAGTTGAAGTGTATTCTTTCATGTGGATTCGCGAGGAGAAACAACCAGGATAATCGTGTTATTGAGCGGAGTCAAGGTCATTTTCATTCACTGATGGAGACAGTGACAGATTCAACAGACACACTCGTTTTGTTTGATAGCATCAAAGCTAAACTTGGTGAATTAGTGCAGAAATACGAGAATGAGCACTCTGGATGGGTGTTTGAAAGTGTGATTGACTTTCGTATCCATTTGAACCCGTTTCAACCGTTTTCTGGAAGTTCGTATATTAAATTACCACCCAAATTGGCTGCTAAGAAGGCAATCATCAATGTCAAGAATGAGAAAGACCAGGAGTGTTTCAAATGGGCAGTGACATCCGCTGTATTTCCTGTAGAGGTTCATCCGGAGAGATTAAACAAAGAGATGAGAGAAAACTCAGAGAAGCTCGATTGGTCGGGGATAGAGTTCCCAGTGGCAGCACTTAGTACAACTCAGATAGACAGGTTTGAAAGGCAGAACCCATATGGGATCAACATCCTTGGTTATGAGAATGGTGAGCCAACCTTAATCAGGCGCAGTAAAAAGTCAGGGGTTACAAAGATAAACCTACTCTTGATATCCGACGAAGAGACAAATTACTACTGCTGGATCAAAAACATGTCAAGACTTATCGAGTATAATAAGAACGAACATGCCCGTTTCTATTGTGACAATTGCCTAAACTCGTTCAATTCTCAAAAGTCGTTGGACGACCATATGGAGTACTGCCTAAACAACGAATCAGTCAAAGTCCAGATGCCCATGGAAGAGGATGGCAGCCCAAAGTACATTACTTTCACGAACCACAGACGAAAGATGCAAGTGCCATTTGTGATCTATGCTGATTTTGAGTGTTTCACGGAGAAGTTGGACACTTGTTTACCGGATGACAGGGACAGCTTCACGAATCAATATCAGAAGCACAAGCCATCAGGTTTCTGTTACCTTATCAAGTGTTTCGATGATGGTATCTTTGAGCCCAAGTTGGTGATGAGAACAGCCAACTCACCCGAGGATGACATACCACAAATGTTCCAAGAAAGCTTGGAGGAGGACATCAAGAAGATCTATGATCAATTCAAGTCTGAAAGGAAGCTTGTAATGAAGAATAGCGATCATAGGAAGCATGGAAAGGCCACTCACTGTCATATTTGTGAGGGTGAATTGGGTAACGATAAGGTGGTCGACCACTGTCATCTTACTGGTAGGTACAGAGGAGCGGCCCACAAGAAATGTAACCTGGAATTTAGCACCCCAAAGTTTTTTCCAGTCATCTTTCACAACTTGTCTGGATACGATAGCCATTTGTTTATCAAGAAGATGGGAGTGTCAGAGGGTAAGATTGATTGTATCCCACTCAACGATGAAAAGTACATCTCATTCACAAAGGAGATTGTGGTTGAAAAGTTCATGAAGAAGGAGGATGGTAAGGAGAAGGAGGTTCAGATTAAACGAACCATTAGATTTGTAGATAGTTTTAGGTTCATGGCAAGTGGTTTGGCTAGATTGGCTGACAATTTGCCGAGGGAGTCTTTGGCAAACCTCTCGAGATACTATGAAGGGGCAAACTTTGATCTTTTGGCTAGGAAGGGAGTGTTCCCCTATGATTGGTTTGATGGCTTTGACAAGTTACAAGTGTCCAGTCTGCCACCCAAGGATGAGTTCTATTCGATACTATACGACACTGACATAACGGATGACGATTATCAACATGCCGGAAACGTGTGGGAGACCTTTGGTATGAGAAGTTTTAGGGATTACCATGACTTGTATCTCAAAACAGATGTGATCCTGTTGGCTGACGTCTTTGAGAATTTCAGAGGGGTTTGTATGAAGAACTATGGGTTGGATCCAGCATGGCATTATACTGCGCCTGGACTGGCTTGGGATGCTACGTTGAAGATCACCAAGGTTGAGTTGGAGCTTTTGAGGGATCCCGATATGCTGATTATGGTGGAGAATGGTATCAGAGGTGGAATCTCAACGATCTCGACCAGGCACGGGAAGGCCAATAATCGATACATGAAGAACTATAATCCCAGGTTGCCTACAAAGTTCATCACATATTTGGATGCGAATGGGCTCTATGGCTATGCAATGACCAAGGCTTTGCCAACCCGTGGTTTTGAATGGATGAGTGATCAAGAGTTGGTAGACTGGAGGAATCATCCATGCATATTGGAGGTGGACTTGGAGTACCCGTTGGAGTTACACGATCTCCACAATGATTATCCGTTGGCTCCAGAGAGGTTGGACGTTGATGGGGTTGTTAAGTTGGTTCCCAATTTGAGAGCCAAGAAGAAGTACATTCTACACCATGAAGCTCTGAAACAGTATTTGTCGTTGGGGTTGAAGTTAACTAAGGTTCATAGAGGGATCAAGTTCGAGGAGTCGGAATGGCTGAGGTCCTACATTGACTTGAACAATAGTTTGAGAGCCAGGGCTGAGAATGATTTCGAAAAGGACTTCTTCAAGTTGATGAACAACTCAGTGTTTGGCAAGACCATGGAGAACATTAGGAAGAGGGTGGATATCCAGTTGGTCACTGAGGAGAAGAAAGCGCGTAAGTTGATTGTGAAGCCAAACTTCCATCATAGGAACATCTTTTGCGAGGATCTGACCGCCTTCCACATGAAGAGAACGAAATTGGTCTTTGATAAGCCCATTTACTTGGGGCTGTCCATTCTGGATCTGAGCAAGACTGTCATGTACGATTTCCATTACAGGTACATAAAGCCCAAGTATGGGGAGAAGGCCAAGTTGCTTTTCACAGACACGGATTCTTTAGCCTATGTGATAGAGACTGAGGACTTTTACAGGGACATCAGTCCAGATGTGAGGGCTAAATTTGACACCAGCAACTACCCCACGGAGCATCCATCAGGGATTGAGACCGGAGTGAACAAAAAGGTCGGAGGGATGTTCAAAGACGAGGCTGGTGGTGAACAGATCACGGAATTTGTGGGTCTGAGGGCCAAACTGTATGCTTTCAAGACGGACAAGGAGAAAGAAGTCAAGAAGTGTAAGGGCGTAAACAAGGCAGTGGTCAGTAAAAGCATAAGTTTCCAAGATTACAAGACTTGTCTTTTCAGCGGCCAATCCCAGAGACGGAAGATGAACACCATAAGGAGTCATAGCCATGACATCTACACTGAAACTATCAACAAGATTGCATTATCACGCGAGGACGATAAACGTGTGATAATGGAAGACGGGGTAAACACGTATGCACATGGTCATTTCAGAACGCTGGAAGGTGGTGATTTGGTGTCTTGAGGTACAAATTGAAGCTCTTCGCGAACGAATCCTCGTTTTGGACCACCACTCAAATAATACAAGACTGGTTGACCCGGTTCGATTATGGTCCGAGCCAAATCATAGACTTCAAGACTCCATATGGGATCAGTAGCCCTTCGTTTGTCCCCGCCTTCATCTTCACCGGGGGCATAAAGATACCTGACTTGAACATCTGGAGGTAATCTCTTCTCATCCAATTCCACAGGTCGCTTGTAGTCTGGAGTTTTGGTGTCAATCGAGTCCAATTTCAAAGCTTCGTCAGGCTCTTTTCCAGTAATACGGGTGGTCTCACTGTTGAGGGTTTTCATGATGGCGGGCAATCTGTTCACCCAAACTGTGGATCGGGTATCACTAATCATCTCTTGAGCGTATTGATGGCTGAATAGCTTCTCACCGAGAGTCCTGTTGGCCCTCTCCACAAAAGCTTGAGCTCTATGATTCCCAGCTTCACTACGCTGGATTGTGACTTGATGCTTTTTCATAAGAGTTGTTACATCACCCTTGAATTCTGTTCCTGGATCCACCATTAATGTTTGTGGCCACTTCAACTTACGGGAATAAATCCGTTGAAAGGCATTGGCAACTTCACCACTCTCATTTGAGGTCAATGGTTCGGCATCCTTGTATCTTGACGCGATATCAATCACGACTAAGGCATAGCGGTATGTTTTTCTTCTCACTGTATCGTGAGGAAGAAACAACAAGTCCGCTTGATGAATCTGATTAGGCTTATTAACACTCCAATGTGGCCTGGGTATATACTTGGGGGCTGGGAGATAAATTTGCCACAAGGCTTGCTTCTTCAACCACTCTTTGGCGACCTTTTCACTAACTTTGGCTGCTTTGGCCAATTTGGGTATGGCTGAGTATCCTTTCCAGTATCCATCAGTGGAGTAATATAATCGATTTAAAACGTTGGAATCAGTCATTTACAAAAAGAATATAAGCATTTTAAATGGCTTCTATACCAAGCATTCTTGATGTCAATCGCGTTCCAAGGACTCGCGAAGGGTTGAAGGCTATGACGTCATTAAATAGGGTCACACTAAACCCATCGTCAGCCGAACCTGGGGAGACGCTGTACATTGAAATACCAAGATTGAGTGAAAATCTTGTGATTGTGCCCGGTAGCGTCTACATAACCTTTGATATGGTTGTAACCGGGCACAAAGACAACACTCTTGTTAATAATTTGGGAAGGAATCTGATTTCACAGTATAAGGTTCTATTTGGTGGCGAAATCGTAGAGGATCTTAGTAGATTTGATTTGTTCAAGACTTATCACGATTTGTTTTTGACAACTGAAGATCGTGAGAATAGATTGAGACAGGGCATATCCAATGTCAACATAAGGAAGATCAGGACCAATGCGGGGAACAAAGACACAACAAAAGCAAGGGACAATACTTTAGCTGTGATTCACAACACTAGGTACGCCATTCCATTAGATCACACAATCCTCAAAGATCATGGCGTATTTTATCCAATAGGATTACCCCATCCACTTAGATTTGAATTGACTTTGGCCAAAGTTTCTGATGTTGTGGTTTATTCAAACCGTGAAGCACCGCCTGATTATAAACTAATAAACATGGAGATGGAGTACCAGTGCATATCAAGCAATCCTTTGGCAAGTCAGGCTGTTGCGTCCTACAGAAATGGGAAAGGGTTCACGTATGAAAAGGTACTTCTTCACAAAACCTTTACAATCTCTGAGGCTAACGATGTTGTGATAAATCAGCATGTCAATGTGCCGAGGAGATCTATGACTGGTATACTATGTCTTTTCACTGCCCATCATGCAGAAGGCCTCAGGGACTCTGAGATTTTTGCAAACCCAAAGATCACATCAGTCAAGATTGACATAGATGGAGTGCCCAACCAAGTTTATTTGAAAGGTATGATGGCGACTGATTTGTGGCAATCCATCATTAAGCGAGTTGGCCTTAGTGATTCAATCGATGAAGCTGATTTGTATACAGATAAGTTCGCTTTGTGGATTGACTTGAGGACTTATCCAGATAACGACATCCATGGAAGTGGTTTGTACATTCACGCTACTCGTGATGGGGTGACTTTGGAAATTAAGAGAGAAAAGGTAGGAACTAGAGTTCTTACATGTCACATGTTTGTTATTGCTGACGCTGTCATGACCATTGTTAATGGTGGTCTAAAGGAGATTAGATATTAAGCCGCTGTATGGTTTTCTTCTCACGGTTTCATGAGAAGAAACATCAATCTAAAGGGGTTAATGTAGTGATTAATGATGAACGAACTCAAAGATTTGATTCCATTCAATTGCATCATCACTGGTCCCACGAATTGCGGAAAGACCCAATACATAGTGGAACAGCTTCGAGGTCACTATAGGCAAGTGTTTGATTATATTGTGTTGATTTGCCCAACATATGCCCATAACAAGACTTATAGAGGCTTTGCCAAGGGGGACAAACGATTCTTTGTACTGTCGCCAGATGCGAGTGATCATGACGAAATCAACAATTTGTTGATGGACTGTGAATCGTTCTTCTCGGGTACCAATACGCTCCTAATTTTGGATGACTGTGCCGTTTCCAAGGATCTGAAGAATAGGTCCAACAAATTCATCGGTTTGGCCTTCTCTGGGAGACATGTAGGGTTATCAGTGTGGGTTCTCACTCAGCAATTGACATCTATAGCCAAACCATTCCGTGAAAATGTAGCTTGTGTGGTCTCATTCCACAATCCATCACAAACGGCGATGAAGATGCTTTTCGAGGAGTACGGCGGGGACCTGGATGCTGAAACGTGGAAGAAACTCAAGAAGCATCTTATGAATGAAAAATATGCCAGGCTGTGCTTCTCCCTTAGACATCCATTCCAAAATTATTTAGAGATACCAGCTTTAACGGCACAACCGTGACAACTCCCGAAGAAATCATGAATGGTGAAGCTGTAGTGGCGGAACAATCAACACCAACCATTAACGTTGATGATGTGAAAGCTAAAAGAGAAGAGCTGGCAATACTAGTTTCCCTAGGCTCGTCCAAGGAGTATCTTGGCGTTCAAATGGCTCTAGGTGATGTCCACAGATTGTCGGATAAGGATGTAGAGAAGTACTACAAGAGGTACAAGATGGTGTCGGGTAAGAATGTGGCTGAAGGACTAATTGATCCTCCTTTACATCTATTGGCCAGACTAGTCAACTGGTCTCTTAGTAGTTACGGTGGAATAGATGAGCCAGATGCTTTGGTAGAGGATTGGAAGAACAATCAGTTGATCAAGCAGGCGCTGTCAGAATATTCTGGTTCAATAGTGGTACATGGTGGCGTGATTGTTACGTTATTGATAATAGCCATTACCGCTCTCAAGCATTTCAGACTAAAAGAGCCTAGTCCCCCAGCTACATTGTACGACATGGCTAACACGGATGAAATAGGGGTTGACACTGTTCGGTGAAAAAATTGAAAATGGGGTTGGAGGGTGTAGGTGCAAAGGCATACTCGAAAGAGATCGAAAACATGTCACAGAGAACAAACTCAACTTCCTCAACTATTGCCTATTTGATTGTAAATGATGATGGTATATTTTTTCGCTTTGAATTGAGTGAGAATGAAGTAAAGTATGTACATTTTAGAGATGGGAAGGAAGTGTTTTCAAATCTGTATAGTAATGTGAATTACGCAGCGCCAAAGACTAATCTAGTGAAAATATTAGCAACTGCAGCTGTATTTGCAACCACAGCTTGGTTACTAATCTTTTAATATAAATGTTTAGTTTCCTAGTATATACCATACTTGGAGACTTAAAGCTTACAGTAGATTAACTCACAACGACAGTATGTCTGAAGAAACAAGTCAGGTTGAGCAAATCACTAGAGAGCCTTCTGTCAAAACCAAGGTCAAAGACCCCAAGCGAGTTCAGGCTGGTAAAACGTTATCGGAAAAGAACAAGAGGGCCAGAGAGGCTTTGAAACGTGAAGAGGAAAGGGAGAAGAAAGAGAGTGAAAAGGAAGAGAATAAGGGTAGTTCTGTTGGTGGAAGAGGTGATTGGATACCGTCCCAAACTATCTTTCTAGCCATAGGTGCAATTGGCCTCGCCGCCTATAGCCTATGGACCAACTATCGAGACAGGATACCTGACTTGCATTTTCCATCCATTACATTGAAATCGAAACCATCACAGCCCAAAGTCACAGAAAGTCAGCCCGCCAAAGAGGAAACCGATTTAAAAGATGATCTGTTGTGATTCAAAATGGCTGAGAATAAGCTCGTAAAGACAGTTACTGGCTCTGGAGTGCTCATTGGATTGTCAGCTGGGATGGGCTGGCTGGCTAAAAAGGTTCTCAAGGAATCATTCATCGGTGACCCATCGACCAGTTTCCCAATGAATTATATCAAATGGGTAGGTGTGCTGACTATAGCCATGTATGTCAAAACCTATTTAGAGGATCAGAAGATACTACCCACAAGTGTTTGAAAAATGCCTTTGAGTTTCACTGAAGCAATTAAAGATGCTCAAACTGATTACATTATTGATCTTATGAGACACATAAGACAATCATACGTTAATGCTTTACATGAAGCTGAGTATCTCTCTGTTGAGAGAAATTTAGAGGTTGAAATCGACCCCATGCCTAGTAACAGAGAGCTTATCAAATGGTACTTCAAACTTGAAAATAGACAAGAATATTATGCCAAGGAGCCCAAACTGATGGGGTATCTTTTGAGAGATATGGATAAGGATCTTGATGAGACCAACAACAAGCCAGAAAAGGCTACAGAAAAACAACCACGACGAGGCCCACACCCATTGGTGACATTTACGCTTGGAGCGTTTACAGGGGTTGTATCGCTATTTGGAACTGTAGTAGCGTATTCTATATATGACTCTAAAAAGAGAAGATTCTAAGGAGCTGAAATTGTTTAAGAATAGTGCACAAAATGCTTAAATGGCGACTATAGCAATCATGCTTGGAGGGGCAGTCCTCAATGCAACCGCCTTCATTGGTGGAAATTATTTAGCAAAGGTCATTAGCGGCTCGTCTTCGACCGATCTCCAACTTGAAAGGGAGAGGCACGACAAAGCCATGGAGAAGTACCAGAAAGACTACGCTGCTTATCAAGAGAAACGAATGGCTTATATTGACTTTGAAAATCGTAGGAAGGGTGATGAGAATCAAGCCTCTGAGAACATATCAAAGACGGATGAAGCGCTGAGATTATACAATCAAATGGGCAATCCCCCTAAATTCTCTGACTATTACCGACCCAATTCAGATCAAAAGACCGGGGAAATGATCTACGTTTCTGGTGGGATGTTAGCCTTGGGATACATTGCCAGCAAGTGGATATAAAATAATTTAGAAGTTTCCATATTCAACTTCAAATATGGCAACTGCTTATGATCCTGATTTAGATCCGACTACACTAAATGAGCCAGGTGATGATGATGGGAATGATACACTTTATTTGAGCCCAATCACAAAGACATCCACCACTCGTCCAATTGACCCTGATGAAGAGGAGGAAACCTCGTTTGGTGGTGTTGATGAAACTCGGCCCTTATTGGAAGAGATGGAAATAGAACAAGATGAAGCCTGGGCCAAGATTAGATCAAGATTCCCCAAAGTTGATACGTCCAAGTTTACAGCTGGGCTGAATAAATTCAAACAAGTAGTCGTCAAATTGTTTAGGAAAGGATCAAAAACTTATGTGTTATTCAAAGGTGATGATGAATTGAATGATGGATTGCCGGACACCATCAAAAACAGTCTAGGCCCAATGGCAGAAGAAGTTGTGGAAGCTAATGATAGTGTGATCGCTGAGAAAAAGGAATTACTCAACAAAAAGAAGGAGACGCTAAGATTCCAAAGAGGTAAGCCGCTGAAGACCCCAGAAGAAGATAGCCAAATAAAGACTCTCGAGAGGGAAATCGGTGAGCAGGAGGAGGAGATAGCTAGCCTGGAGGGTGAGAATGAAGAGATACAGGAACGAATGTCATTACGGGATCGTGTGAAGGCCATCTTCAAGAAATACGGATTCACAGTCTTTGCTGTCATGAGTGCCGTTGGAGTGGTCATTGGTGTCATAGTCTCCAACCTCTCCAAAGGGCTATCGAAATTGGGCAAAGGGGTTGGTGATGGGCTAAAAACCCTTGGGAAGAAACTTGGCGAATTGCTGCCTGGGATGGTGGGCGCTATTGTAAGCTTTCTGTTCAAGACTGCTGGAGAGGTCGTCTCATTCCTGGGTAAACATGCCTGGCTGTTAATAATGGCGGTTGTGCTTTACTTCATAGAAGAGTTAAAAAGGAAACGTAAATGAATCAAATGAAGACCTATTGTGTCAAAGAGAAAAAGCTGACTGATTGTGTGCCTGGTAGTGAAACCTTTGCCAAAACATCCAAAGGAAGGCCGATGATGAAGTGTAAATGTTCCAGCTGTGGCATCATCAAAACTCGATTCCTCTCAGATGCTGACTATAGAAATTTAAAGATGACTAAGAAGTAATCAAACAACATGTTGAGCATTACTATGTACGAGTCTGAAGCCAGGGTGTATTTGGATCCCCCACTGGAAAAGATTCGGGAGATCCAACTCCTCGACTGTATTGTACCCAAACGATTAGTCAACTTCAAAGATCGACAGGGCTTTCTCAAGGAGGATAATCGACCCATCTTAATAGTTCAACCCGGTACATACTCTCTGCGTGACATACACACAATCTTTCTGAACGATACGGATAATGCCAAGCTATCGATCATTGAGACTGACACTGTTGACTACCTGTATTCCAACAAGACTTTCATCATTAAACTCACAAGAGGCCTCCAAGTTGCTCTTGGGGTGCCTGAAACCGTAACCCCTGGAAAGCTGTACCCCATAAACATTCAGATTAAAGAGCCACTGAGACTTATGTGTAGTATAGTGGACAATAAGTCGTCATATGTGAATAAGACTCAACCCGTGAAACTCTCACCCTCCCAACTCCTTGCCAACATACCATCACAAGATTACCCGGCCATGCCAGTTCAAAAACATAGGAGCCCCATAAACCACTTCGACTTAAGCATCCTCGACATTGGATGGAAGAAACTTGATCTGACGGGTTCTCCCATCACATTCAGTTTACGATTCAGATAACATCTTAAAAGTAAGTGATCTTCAATCCAAAATGGATGCATATAAGTCGATTTATCCCAACTTAGAGGCTACTGCACCTCCTCCCACTGATGGACCATCATTCAGACTTCAACAATGTTGTGATGCCTTGAACAAGCTAAAGTCTGAATTGAGCCACTATGAAACAGTACTCAAAAAATACAACCGATCCAAGGGTGCACTTATGAATGCAAGCTCGACCTGTGGTATAATGTCCTGCATTTTGGCAGCTGGTGGATTGGGCACATCGCTTAGTGGAGTCGGAATTGTCGCATCTGTGCCATTGGGTGTAGTGAGTGGTGTATTTGTGTGCGCATCCATAGCATGTCAACAAATATCCAAGAACCTGTCCAAGAAAGCTGTGAAGCATCAAAACACCATCACACTGGCCAGATCCAAGATAAACACCATTGAAGACCTGGTTTCCAAAGCCCTTCGTGACAATACGATCTCTGACTCAGAATTCTCGTTGATCATGGACGAACTCAAGAAATTCGAAAAGCTTAAGGCTGAGATACGGGCTAAGGCTCAAAAAAATGTGAGTGGAGAGGACCCATTGGTATTGAGACAGAGAGTACGCGAAGAAATCCTCAAAGAACTAAAAGGCGGACCATAACTATCATCTATGAGCAAAACAAATACTAGCTTAAAAGTTTGAACTCTTCTACCCAAATTCTGGATAGAAGATGGGCTTACTCGATGACTTCAGAAACAAGTATCCAAAGGCTGACCTTGACCAATTCAAATTTGTGAACGATCAATATGGAGGTTACATTAGATGGAAACATAACGGTATGACAGTCATGTCCTATGATGACCCCACTGGCAAGACATGGACTGATGGGATGCGACCAGGTTTGAAATTACTACTCTGGATTGATCTTGGACTGGCCGATGATGACACATTGAACTCATTCCCAACAAGCTTAACCATGACCAAACGATACTACCCGATACCCGCCGTTGACTTTGACAGCCCCACCAGTAACACCACAAGAATGCTGACATCACTGGACATATACGTGTCCAATACGAAGAAATTCACCGCCAAGATGCGTAATGTTTTCACCTCCCAAGTTGTAACTTTCAAGTTTGGTAAACAAAGTCGAAAGTGGTTGAACGCCCCCGACATGAACTACTGGCCACAACAGCTGAACTTTGCAGTGTGGTGTGCGACCTCTGGCTGTGGAATTAGCCCCTTTGAGAGCCTCAACTACCCCAAAGTCGTGAATAGCTTCATCAAGTTTCATGTGTACTTCACCATAAGACGAATATTGTATGAACTGAGTCTTCCACTGCCTGATGAGCAACCCTTTGTAATCAACAACAACCCTTACAGCAAAGTCGCATATCAACGATTATGCGCTGAATTTGGCATCTCAAACAACTCTGATTTCAGATGGAAAGGTGGACGAAACGGAGGGTTGGGTGACATATTCATCGATTATGGGGCTGGATACCATGGAGTAGGCGAAGGATACCAAAACGTACATATGGTAAGAAACTATGACGATGGAGCTGATCAATGGCCTGGTGAAGGTGGCAAATTTGCCGATGATGGGGGTAAAAAGGAAAAGGGTGACCTCATCTCATTTATACGTAATGATGACTTTGCCGATTACAAGTATGCTTGGTTCATCCCAACTAGTGGCTATGGACTCACTAAAGCTGGACTTGGCAGATTGAATCGATCTGCTGAAGCCTTTGTTTACTGCGTATTGGGAGCACAAGTCAACACTAGAAACTCGATTGTAGGCACTGGTGGTGGAGCGATCGAAACTCAACAAGAATTCTTGGCCCTGTTTGAGAGTAGTGTGATCGAGAACGACATTTCGAGTTCAATCCAAAGGTATCAACTGGCCACTCAAGAGGCTAAATTAAGACTTGATTTGGCCATTGCTCCTGGAGTGTGGTTGATGCCCAGTAACATGATCATAAATACAGAGAGTGTGATCGGGTATAACAACAACCTCATGAAGGCTACAGATGAGATGAAATTTGGCATCAACACAAACATAAACCTGGAGACTAAGACTGTGGGAATCAACCATAACCTTGGGTCCTCAAAGGTCAAGTTGCCACATGCAATTGTAGAGACTAAACGTTCAACACCAACACCAACGATTCATCCTCAACCTGAAATCAAAGAAGAAACAAATACTAATCATGAAACCAACCTGATACTATTTATCGTTGGAGCTGGAGCTCTAGCCTGGCTGTTATTCAGATAAAAATTGAGATACCCAATCCATAGATCATGGCTTCGTAAATCATGACATCATTGGCAATCGTTGGCAGTAGATACTTCAATGACATGTTCTTCTTGAAAGAGCAAATAGGTAAAGCTCTCAAGAAATGGAAGCTGGATCTCTCAGACATACAATTGATTGTGTCTGGGGGTGCAGAAGGAGTTGATGAACTGGCTAAAGATTTTGCCACTGAAAAGGAGATCCCATTCAAAGCGTTTGAACCTCAATGGGACTATTATGGCAAGGCGGCTGGGCCAATTCGAAATAGAGCAATTATGGAGTGTGTAACGCATGTATTGGCCTTACCTTCTCGTTATTACTCACCAGGTACCAAATCCGCTATTAAGTTGGCTAGGAAATACAAGAGAGAGGTTATAGTCGTTTATGTCTAATGATTAAGTGAACTTTTGTAACGTGAAGCGCGTTACAAATGTCTTTGGATACCTCACAAAGGCCCACACTTTTCACAATCCCTTCGTAGCTTAACATGACGGCAAATATACTCTCCACTACACATATGACACATCCTTTTCTTATCATTAGTCTTAATTCTACCATGTTTACAATAATTATGAGGGCTACACACCTTACAACGATATCTCCGCCTATCGTGTGAACAAATTCCACCATCAGGACATTCTTTACAAAAATATTTATGTCTGCCATGTTGACAGATACCTGAACCACCGCATTCTTTACAAGTTGATTTTTTTCGACCATGTTGACAGATACCTGAACCACCACACTCTTTACAAGTTGATTTTTGTCGACCATGTAGGCAGATACCCACACCGACACACTCTTTACAATAATACTTTGTTCTACCATGTGGGCAGATACCTGAACCACCACACTCTTTACAATAATACTTCCGTCTACCATGTGGACATCGGTTTCTTGGTTTGGCTTGAGCACAATCCATTGTGTATATACCGCCACAGTACAACCACCGACCATCAATTACACTTTTGTAACACGATCCATGTTACAAAAATGATCACTTAAAAACTAGCCTAACCCCGTTAATTCCAAACACACAACTTGCCTTTCAACACATCGTCAATCATATAACGTTGAAACTTGCCATAATCATCACTGGCAACCAAGTCATCGCTAACATTCAAACGAATACTAACCTTGCTGATTTCATACTCATCAGATCCATAATCAGCTACACAACGTTCATGAAAATCGCTACAAAGACCTTCAATGTTAAAAACGTCCCCCAAACTTCTTCTGGTTAATACTCTAAAATTGTAACCCTCGTAATCAAACGAAACGACCTCTTTAAAAAGTTCACAAATGTCGTTGGGTGCAAAATGTTGAAAGAAATCAATCATTCCATTCCTCATCTTGGTAATGAAAGCATCATTACGTAACCTGTTGCAATTGTAAAGAGACAACTCCATATAATTGAAAGCCCGGTTGAAATCAATGTGCAGGTTTCTTGCCATTTCGTTTGCGTATGCCAATCGGTGCAACCCTCGACCCAAAATCCCACTTTAACAACTCGACCCCCACCCCACCCCTCAAAGGACATCGACGATCCAAACGAAAAAATTGAGACCTTAAAGAAAATCATCGATCAAAAAATCAGACAAAAGTGACCCAACTAATTAATTATTCAAAAACTTTTGACCACGCCCACCTTGCCTGACCACGCCCAACTTGTCCCAGAAACGGCTGTTTGCAACTCCGTCCCTTGGCTATCGTACTCAATGTTAAGTCCAAAAAACCGAAACAAGATTCAACGAACTAAAACATATATTACAATAACCTTTAAAAAGTATAATGCTAACTTGAGAATTAGATTTCCCGCATCGCAAAGTTTAAGTTATGTAAATATCAGGACTGTTTACTTACTGATCTTATGTCGTGTTACATGCTCCAAGTTCCACAGGAGAAGAGTAAAACCCTCCGTCTTGTTTATACATTTCATAAAAAAAGACTAACTTATTTGTTTCCTAGAACTATAGATAGGGAGTTAATAATCCTCCCATAAACACAGAAAACGAAGAAGCCAATTCATCTCGTTTTTGGTGTTGTGTTACCTGTCACATTTTTCAAGTCACGTGTTTTGCTGTACACGGTTTGTGAAAATGAAATACAAAACACATTATTTAGTTATTTCTTTTAAGGTAGTCACCTGCAAAACATCGCACAACTGTCAATGAATAAAGAAGGACTGTGCAATCAAAACTAACAGAATCTCCTGGAGCACACAAGCCATCTCCGTTTAAATTTTCATTAACAAAAACCTCATCTTCTATTCAGAATTTCCCGCTGTATCACAGATCCGAATCGTAACTAACTTGTACTTTATTAGGCCATCCCCATAAAATGTTTAGTTTCCCGTCGCCCTCCCTCTCATGAAGGTGGGTCGTTCGGAGGTGGAGGTGTAGGTGGAGGTTCTTCCCTGAATAGGGGTGCCAATCGTACCCATGCCGGCGGAGCCCTCAAGCCCCTTTCCAGGGTCATTCTTCTTCCGACATCCCTTGAGTTAAGGAAAGGAAAGAAAGAAGAAGAAACCACGCAAGAGTCATGAGAGCTTTGGTGATATCTTTCAATGACCCTTAAGGGTATTAATCCTAAAAAGTGTTTGACACCAGTTGAGGAGGGCCCATGTAGAGTACCTCTTCCGGTGTGTGGCAAATCTCTGCCACGCACTGCTCCATTTTTATAAGGAAACGGGCGGATCATTAAAAAAGTTCTGGAGTGGGAAAGAATTACAAAAATATATTTTATTGCCCTGAGGCTACAAGACGTGCGTCGACTTTCCCTCCAGTGGACTGACTAATGTTGAATTTAGCAGTGAGGTAGGCCTTCTGCTTTTCACTAAAACTGTACGCCTTCTTAGCGGGTCGCAAGGCCCACCCTCTGTTAAACGTTCTCTGGATTGTTTGTTTGCAACGCTGGTGGTTCTTAAGGTTGGCACGACACCGACACCCTCTTCTAGTAAGATCCATAAGAGTGTGTTTTTCCAAGGACCGTATGCATTTCTCAGAGGATAGATGTTTCGTTAATGCCGAGATTTGGATCTGTGATACAGCGGGAAATTCTAAATAGAAGATGATGTTTTGTTAATGAAAATTTAAACGGAGATGGCTTGTGTGCTCCAGGAGATTCTGTTAGTTTTGATTGCACAGTCCTTCTTTATTCATTGACAGTTGTGCGATGTTTTGCAGGTGACTACCTTAAAAGAAATAACTAAATAATATGTTTTGTATTTCATTTTCACAAACCGTGTACAGCAAAACACGTGACTTGAAAAATGTGACAGGTAACACAACACCAAAAACGAGATGAATTGGCTTCTTCGTTTTCTGTGTTTATGGGAGGATTATTAACTCCCTATCTATAGTTCTAGGAAACAAATAAGTTAGTCTTTTTTTATGAAATGTATAAACAAGACGGAGGGTTTTACTCTTCTCCTGTGGAACTTGGAGCATGTAACACGACATAAGATCAGTAAGTAAACAGTCCTGATATTTACATAACTTAAACTTTGCGATGCGGGAAATCTAATTCTCAAGTTAGCATTATACTTTTTAAAGGTTATTGTAATATATGTTTTAGTTCGTTGAATCTTGTTTCGGTTTTTTGGACTTAACATTGAGTACGATAGCCAAGGGACGGACCATTTAAAATCGAACTGTCGATGGCCGGCGCTCCTCTGTCATTTTATTTAATTGTAAAAATAAACTTACAATGGTTCATTTCTATCATACCTCAAAATATCAGTCTATTTTTACTGAGATTGTTTGCTTGCTCCATGGTGCATTTTGAAAGCTTTTTTAGAAGCTTTTTTACCTCCGGAACCATACACACGAGTTCTGATGCATCCGAGGCGACTTCATGACCCTAGCCCTCCAGTCCTTTTTATAGCTTTTTTATTATTATTGGACGGATAATTTCGTTTTATTAGTCTCTCAGATAGAAATACCTGTTAAGGTAACAGGATTCGATCAATTTTTTGCGCTTTGAGGGGTAAGTCATAACTTCCGTATGATTTTCTCCTCGATTTGCATATGTTTTCCTTTGTTTACATTCCCGTTCTTGTCGCGGACAGGCGACTTGGGGGGCACAAGTTGAAATTTTATTACTCGCACGTGTTTAAATTCGCAGAGCTAAAACTTCAGGTGTAATTAAAAAAATAACAGTTCTTTCGTTTGGTATAGTAGTTTTTTCAATTTGTGACATACCAGGATCGACTTTTGACGGTTGAAGTTGGGCGTTATTTTGACTACCAAAACAACACACAATCAGAGCGCACACAATAAAAGCCAGAAACTATGTTAAAATAGTTATTTTGCAAAACCTTTTTACGGGGTCTTGAAGCTGTGGATGTCTGCTAAATACATGAGTAATATCATGTCAATAGGAGCTTTTGCGCGCTTGTACTGTTTCGTTGAAATATGTTGAAATATGCACCCGTTTCCCGAATTAAAAAATGTATTTTTTGCGAATTTTGGAACTTTTCTAAAATTCTCAAAATGTAAAGCGCTTGGGGATTTCTTAATGTCGTTTCTTGAAATAGTTCCCCCAAAGGGATGTTTGGGTGGTATCAGCCAAAATTCGAATTTTTGGAACTGATTTGAGATTCTCGATATTTTCCGACAATGGCTCTTAAGTATTGCTAAGGATGGCCTTTGGTACACTATTTGTCCCCATACACCACGTATCTACCCCGTTATCTTTACTACTATTAAAATTTCCAGTGTCACTTATATAATTTGCTGTTGTTGAATTGGTACCTCTTTGGTGTGGAAAGAAATTTGGGACATGCCCATAAAACAAGATTCTGGTACCTTTTTGGGATGTTCTTGAAATTTTCCGAGGGGCACTCTCGTCACTTTTATACCGGAGTACCCCACTCCAGGACACAACTGGGTGCTGTTAACGTCAACGACATATTCTAGCCTTCAAGGAAGTCTTCCAGGTTATTTCAGGAAGAAGGGTGGGGGGGGCATGAGGAGGAAAATGTGCAACATTTAAAGGCAAAAAAAACTTGCAGTTTATTAAGGATCTCATCGGCAAAGAGTGATGTTTATTTCAAGCATCCATGCCATAAGCAAAGCTTTTGATCCTTGATCATAAAGCTCTAATTATATTAAAAACCGATTATTACTTCTCTTGACATACGCAAATATTTTAGTGAGACGAACTTCTGTCACATTTCCTATCAATTGCTCAAGCTTTAATTATGTCATATCCTAAGATTATTTTCTCTAGAATGTTAGGTATTCACCTATGATGAAAGGGTAATCATTATCGTAGGAGTTCTGTCATAAGACTGGGGCCAGTAATACAAAATAAAGTGGTATCTGGCATGCTTTTCCTCTGCTCAATACAAAAATTGCATGTACAACTTCTTGGTTGATTCCTCGTGAAACTTTGGTTTGAACTTAACTTTAACAATCTCCTCAAAGCCTTCATCACAGGTTGGCTCTTCATACGATGATCTGTTTAAAATAAAAGATTTAAAAAGATGACAAATAACAAAATGAAGTTGTGTGTTCTCTGACTTGTCATTTTATCTACAACTCAACAGCACCAACATTTACAAGTTACCATGAAATGAACTGTTCAGAGGTAGTAAGTACAATCTAAGAGTGCCAAGGAATAAATGAGTAGGAGTGACCCGTACAGCAGAGAAAAATGACCTGTAGTTGATGGATAATAAAATTGTTGAGTTATTGAAGATAATTGAAGAGACAACAGCGTGAGTTCACAAGACTGCCACGTTTAATCCTCTAATTCACTCCAGTAGTTCGCATGCCTAACTACTGGACAACACACACGCATGACACATGAAAGGTCAAAGTTCAATAACACAACAAAAATAAGATTTATACACATGTATGTAGAGATGAAATTGCTCTGAAGGAAATTAATAGAGGTGGCTGAGTTTACAACCATATGGTCTAGAACTTACTTGTATTTGACAAACGCCAAGTGCCCCACGTGTTTGTAAGACTTGTCTGTAGTTACAATTTCACGAAACTAAAAATGGCAAAAAAGAAAATGCAACTCAGAATCTGCAGATTTAATTTCACTGTGAGCTTATCTTAATCATCAAAGTTATATGCACTGTGAACATAATCAGTTGTCCAAATAAATGTACCAGCAGCGAAAGCGAATCAGTCAGGTGACCGTTAATCAAACCAAACCAAAAAGCTTGTCTGATTAAAAGGATGAAAAAAGTGCAGTATGCAGGATTCTCGTGAAAGAGAAGCGGGAATGCAGGATCAGGACCCCCTTCCAGACCCTGTTCCTTGTACTACAGTCAAACCTGTATCAAGCAGACACCCTTGGGATCCATGCTAGTGTCCACTTACTACAAGGTGTCCGCTAAAAACAGGTTCACTCAGAATTAAGTAATTCTCAGTATTAACGGGCCTTGAAAGGGTGAAATAGCATTCCTGTGAACTTATAACAACTCTGAAATACTGTATTTCCATAAACAGTGAAAGATATGTTACTGGAGTCACAAATTTGTATTTGTTGCAAACAAAGATGTTTCCTGTGTCTTCTACAAACAGTCACAACTCTTTTGTCGGCAAACTTAGATGACCTATCATGTACTAAAGCGTGGACAACAAACAGGCATCTTTTTTGCAGTGTCCATTTGTTACAACAGGTTTTTAACAATAGAAATGACAATAAAAGTCAAGTTTAATGTGTCCTTGTCTGCTTAATAGAGGTGTCCGTTGAATACATATATGGGTAAAAAGAATAGGACTCAGGCAGCTGTCCACTTAATAGAGGGTGTCCACTTAATATGAGGTCTGCTTAGTCTAAGTGACTTAGAAGTATAATGATCTTAACCCTTTCACTCCCAAAAGTGACTTTATCGATTTTACTCTGTCTAACACCAGATGATTTTACTCGTCAAATGGAGACCCCTTGGGAGTGAAAGGGTTAAGAACCAAAAAGCTTCTTTGGCCAGGCAGCTATGAGTGCTAAGGCTACCATGAGAACTTGACTCCCTAATGTCACAGTTGACGCCCCACTGGTAGGGGAACAGAAAATGGAGAGAGAGAAACTGACATTAGTAGAGATACAAAAGCTTCTAACCTTATTGTTATGTTGTGCATGCTCAAAGGACACATCAAAAAGAAAACAACGAATAGGAGCCGTTGCCTGGTTGGCACAGTCAATATATCTGCCAAAAAAGCAAGAACCATCACATACAAATTTGTACAGGAAAAATCCTCATACTGGTATCATATTATTATTTTTCCATCTAAACTAAAGTGTGCTAAGATTATCCGATATTTAAGGACGAAGATGACACTCTGCCCGAAAACTACCGACCTATTTCTCTGCTCTCGATTTATAACAGGATTTTTGAAAAACTTATGTACTCCAGAGTTACCAAGTTTGTCAAAGATTGCAACATTCTCTATGATCAGCAATACGGTTTACACAGTAAGCACAGTACTCAGCATGCTATACTTGATATTGTTAACACAATTCTCCAAAATATGGACAACGGTAAATTTTCGTGCGGTGTTTTCATTGATCTCAAGAAGGCTTTTGATACTGTTAACCATGAGAATTTGTTAGCTAAACTTGAAAATTATGGTATTAGAGGTGTAATCAACTCCTGGTTCAGATCATACCTGACTGATCGAAAGCAAACTACGGAAGTTAATAATGTTGTGTCTGAGGCTGAGACGACCTTGTGCGGCGTGCCACAAGGCTCAGTCCTCGGACCACTCTTATTCCTACTCAGTGTACATCAATGATATTTACAAGTCCTCTTCGTTATTTGCCTTTTATCTATTTGCTGACGATACTAGTATAATACTTGCAAATACCAACCTAAAGGAACTCGAAACACTTGTTAATAGCGAACTTGGCAATGTCAACGAATGGCTAAAGGCCAACAAACTGTCGTTGAACATAAAAAAAAATCAAATTTTGTAATCTTTCATCCCTGACAAAAGAATATGCCCTTCATACCTAGGATTAGAATTCTTGACTCCGTGACTAACACCTACGCAAACCTTGAAATGAAAGATTATGTAAAATATCTTGGCTTAATGATTGATTCAAATCTTTCATGGAAATACCACATCGAATCTATCTGTCACAAAATTAGCAAGTCGATAGGAATTATAGCTAAGATTCGACATTATGTCCCGCGTCGTGTTTTACTTTCAGTTTACAACTCATTAATTGTCCCTTACTTGACTCATGGTATTTGTGGTTGGGGAAACTGTGCCTTGACATTTCAAAGAAAGATCGTAACTCTACAAAAACGGGCCTTACGTCTCATTTACTTCATTAAGTCTAAGGAACACGTCGTACCCTTCTTTCTCAAATCAAATTGCCTTCCCCTGCCTAGCCTATTTTTCAGAGATTGTAGCTATTTATTGTATGATATCAACAGACAGACAGCACCAGTTAGTATACTCAATCAGAGTTACGATCTTTCTTCGACGTTTATGTAGTGATGAGTTGGACTTCTCCAGCAAATCAGAAGAAATGCTTCAGTTCTTCAAGAACCGTGGCTACCCTGACTCAGTTATGAAGACAGCTCAACAACGCGCTCAAACAACTGACCAACACTCAGCACCACAAACGTCACAAAAGGAAGAGAACCAGAGAATACCATTCACACTCACTTTTCACCCACTCAACCTACCTGTCAAGAACATCATTCTGAAGAACTTCAAGTTACTTCAGAATGACAACGAAACAGGCAGCATCTTCTCACTACCACCACTCATTTCATTCAAACGTAACAAAAACGTAAGCGATTTTTTAGTTAGAAGTACACTAAAATCAGACGAATCACCCGGCACTTTCAACTGCACACGCAAAAGATGCAAAACTTGCCCTTTCGTCCACAACACAAACAAAATAGCAGGACCTAAACGATCGTTTAAAATCACCGACCGTTTCACATGCACTTCCGCCAATGTTATCTATTGCATAAAATGCACCTTATGCAAGAAGATATACATCGGCGAGACCGGAAGAAGATTACGTGACCGTTTCCGCGAACATCTGCGTGACGTCGAACGAAATGACAGAGGCATCGAAACCTGTAGCGCCACACTTTAATCTACCTAACCAATCAACTCACAACATGGCGGTTTGTGGACTTTCCGTGCATCAGGGCAAAACGGAAAGTCGTAAAAACCTAGAACAGAAGTTTATCTTCCAACTCGGTTCTCTTAATCCCCACGGTATCAACGAACGTTTCTCATTCATTTAATCATTCATCTTATTTATTCACTTCCATTCACACAATGCTATGGTTCCACCAATAGAATGGCTCCAAACTTCTCTATATAAATTGAACGTAACCCACAATCCTCTCATTCGCTCCGACGAAGGGCTAACGCTCGAAACGTCAGCACCTCCTTTTTACCTTACGGTGGTATAACTTACTTAATCAACTCGTTTGATTTACCCATTTTCTAGTATACTCAATCAGTTCGTTAAAACAAGTCAGATTCATAACTACAGAACAAGATCTGTCTCTAGCGACTCGTTTTATGTTAAGTTCTCTAGAACCGATAAAATGTATGCCTTTTTTACGAGAATCGGTGCCCAAATTTGGAACTCTATTCCTTATTCGATTAAAATACTTAAACGTTCGTCCTTTCGTAAAAAATAAAGGAATTATTACTAAAATTTCTTGCGGTCAGAAGATGATTATGTCGGAGTCTCCCGTCTTATTAAGTTATTTAATACTTTAGATTAGCCTCTCTTCGTAATCGTTATGTACTTGCCTTGTTTTATGTTAGTTTAAATTCTATTTACTGTATAGTAGTGTCTTCACTGTTATTTAGTCCATCTATATATATCTTGTTTTGTAACATGTCTTCAGCTCTCCCCGCCTCGATTAGTTTGTAAGCTATTTGCAGGTGGGAAAGTAATGTAATTAGTTATTTTCCAATTTTCAATAAAATTTGTTGTTGTTGTTGTTGTTGTTGTTATTATTATTATTAATCAATTAATTTATTATTTATTATTTCTATTGTTATCATTATCATCATAAATACAACAATAATTATTATTATCAACCTTATAATGATATACACTGACCTTTTTCTTGCTTCCTTAGTAGGACTTGTGTTATCTATAACAACGCTATTACCATCAGACAAAGCATGTTTACAAGCAGCCACACACTTCTGCCATGTTCCCAAATTGTCCTGAAAACAAAACATGCCTCACTACTTGCTAGTCATCCCTTCTGGTGTCTTAACAGCGTTAACTCTGAATTCCCACAAATCAAAAATGCTTTTTTTTACATGCATATTTGGTGATTTTATTCAGTATCACTAGGACATTAGGTTAAAATTTCAAACATATGATTGTATTCTATAACTATTGTGATTTTTGAAACTGTATAGGTTAATGACATTTTCTTTGAATGTTACCATGCAAAAGTGCAATTTTGAAAGATTGCTAGCCTACTAGCTGTGATAACTTAAAGATACCCTCAAGAAAAAGGATTTAAAAGCTGCTGATAACCACAACCAATAAAAGGCTCACCCTGTTAATATGAACATAGCCCTCAGGGACCAAGTACTCCTTTACAAAGGACGTTTTTCCAGCTGAATCAAGCAAGCAATAATTAGAACAACAATATTTTGCTAATAAGCTATGAGCTTATAATCACTGGCAGTGTAAATTCATTACAGATTCCAACATGACTTTGGTAATCTTTGAGGGTGAATAACTGAATATTCTGGGATTTACCTGTATAACTATAAAAATTACAGAAAGACAAAGGATATCCTCCAGCCTAGTATGGCAGCATGCTATTTCTGATTTTCATACCAATAACCAACAACTTCTTAAAGTACATGTATGAGGTGCTCCAATGTCTCTTTCCATGTCTTCGCATGATGAACTGCACAAGTGTCCTTACTGTACATTAAATTGCAACAACTGTACAGTACTACTAATCACACTTATTCTATGAACATGTTAAGTCACTGAAGCTATTATCAGCAAATTACAGTATTCATTAAAACTAGTTCCACGTATTACATATTTATATGCATGTACATACCTGCAGGATAACCAACCATTAACAACACCTTTAAGAAAATGCAACTATCGTCAGTTCCAAGGGATTTAGTGAACTGAAAGTGATTACTTTTGCCTTTGTATAGCCTAACAGTAATACCTTGAAAATATAATAACTACTTTAAAACATGAGTACAAGTGAGTGTTTCATCAATGCTGCACTGAACTAATGATTAGTAATTAAACTTTATAAGACCTGCTGAGTGAACTACAGTGAGGTGTTGCAAACTGTATACATTGTCTAATTAGGTTTTGTTAAACATTCAAATGCGACATTATCAAGGTGTACCCAAGCTGATTTAAGGAGTTGCAAACAATGATTCATGTGTACATACATACCTCTTTTTTCTGTGATTTCAGTCTGGCATTTACTGGAATAAGTAAGGGCCCATCTGGGTCCAAATTTCTCTGCAGTCAGACAGTTTTAAAATTAATTAAAATGTTGTTTTAATTGCTTTCTGGCAAGTTAACCTTCTACACTGTAGGGTCTTTCCTTAGTTCTTCGCTGCAATAGTCCTATTTTAATAAGAATCTTAACGCTAGATCCTTTGTAAGTCCCAGTGGACTGATGAACACTCAGAACTACATGAAGCTAGCAGGTACAGAAAACTGAACAATTACTCACAGGATCGAATTGTGGCCACTCAAAGGGTGCTGGCTTCTGCTTCAGAAAGAATTCCTCTGGAGTGTTAAAGTGTATACCAACATTAGCTGCAAACTTGAAAAAAGGAACTCTTCTTACATAATATTTTCAAGTTTTTTCATTTTAGAGATATTTGCATTTATAAGTAGTTCCACTCAAAAAATACAAAATGCAATCACAAATATCTCCAGAACTATTAGAGCAGTGTTCTTTAAACTTGGCACCAGAAATGTCCATCGCAAAAGAAACAAAATGACACCTGTTGTGCCACTGCCATGGTAACAGTTATTCCGCTGGTTTTTCACAGAAAGAGACTGGAGCAAAGAGCATTGCCATGGCAACAACACAGTAGGTGTCATTTTGTTTCTTTTATGATGTACATTTTTGTGCCAAGTTTGAAGAATACTGCTCTAATATTTTCAGAGATATTCCTGATTCAGTCTTTTACTGTTTGAGTTGAACAACTTATGATGTCATCACTTTCCACATTTGCATAATAAAAAACACAAATATCTCTAAAATGAAAAAAGATATTCAAAAAAGGAAAATGCCATTCTTGTGAACTTTGAAAATTAAATAAGAAGTGATTATTTTTTACTTCATTGGCACTTTAAGTATTATTATTATAAGATGTGAGTAGCAATTCACAAAAGTTAATTGCTTCCTCTTTTCTTCTCAGTCTGTACAAAAATGTTTATAAGTGTTCTTCATTTCTAGTAAACTCACAGTTCTGTCATTACACGAGAAGTCTTTTCTTTTCCATGGGGCCCAATTCGCTGGGCGACCTGCAGCATCTACAACATTACAAACAAATAACAATTTGGATTGAGAACCACCTCTAAAAGAATGGTTGTATTCTGTAGTATTTTTCTCATCACTTAATTACAAAGTACCTAATTTAATAAGAGATTTCCATTCCCCTACAAAATCTGTTTTTTTATTTACTTTCCTATAAAAATTTTGGTTCATTACATCCTTCTCCCATAGAATTAAAATGACCTTTTGCAAAAAACTATATCCCAATTACTGTTGTTTGAAGAGAATTTTAAAATAACCACTACTGTTTACATGCTTTTAAAATACCTCCAACAAAGAAGCTTTCATTCAAGTCTACTGCAACACCATCATTAGCCTACAAAACAAATTTAATTATGTACTTAGCAACTGGTTATATGCACACAGAATTGGTAAGTAGCTTTAAGTCATAATCGTATTACTTTTTACCTTTTCAAGCAGGTGGTTCCACATTCCAGTGACTGGTTTTCTATATACATTATAACCTGGGGCTATAAAGACCTGTCAAAATAAGTACAAAATGTAAGGCCAGTTAAACACTTAAAATTTTGTCTGTTAAATTGAATTAAAGAAAATCAATGATGTTGCATTAAAAATTACTAAATCCCAAAGAAAGCAAAATACTTCTTACTAAAAATTTTTTTTTTCTAAAAAAATCAATATTACCAAATTTCCAAGCACCATAGCTTACCAACCTGTATAGGGATTCCTAGACAGTCAACAATCAGCTCAATCTTTGACTTCAAATCAGCCACAATAAGCTGTTTCCTTTGAATGTATCCCTGATGAAAGACAAACACCCATAGTTGTACATTTGCAAAAGACTTATCACCTAGATAACGCTGAAAATTGATGTCCAGATGCAGGGAGTTGCCTATTTACAAAGTCATCATGGTAAAGGGTGGGACTTGAACTTGACCTTAGGTCTTAACGGTAGTAGCTGGTCGTTTCACCTACAAGTCGATTCGCCTACACTTGAGTCGATTCGCCTACACGTTCTGAGACGTTTTGCCTACACTGAAGTCGATTTGCCTACAACCCAATACCCTAGAAAAGTAAATTAGTATAGGAGAATTATCACTTTTAGCGACTACAGTTTTACTCGCATCATAGAACAGAAGAATAAAGTTTACTTTAACCCAAAGTTTTAACTCAATTTTCTCCAAAGCGGACAAGAAAACAGCGCGCAGAATATGGCTCGGGTAAGGTATAAAGTGTGACTTTTTTTCCGTATTGTTATTAGTCTTCTATTGTTTATACTTGTGACTATCTTGACAATAAGAGCTAATTAGTGCCCCAGAATAAATCAGTATATTTTAGACCAACTACTTAGGCAATGCGCTCATCTTAATGGACCATGCAAGGCATTCGCTCAACGCAGGGAGTAGGGATTCGCAACAAGTTTAGAATTGTAACGGAACTAAAAGTTGTATTTCTTAAGTGCAAAGATCAGAACACACACAAAGATCGGAATTTGCATTCAGATACGCGAACAAACTATGAGGCGAGTAAAACTGTAGTCGCTAAAAGTGATAATTCTCCTATACTAATTTACTTTTCTAGGGTATTGGATTGTAGGCGAATCGACTTCAGTGTAAGCGAAACGTCTCAGAAAGTGTAGGCGAATCGACTCAAGTGTAGGCGAATCGACTTGTAGGCGAATCATCCTGTAGGCGAAACGACCAACATCCATCTTAACAGATGCCAATCCAGAGGTTTAACTGCACAGCCACAATGCCCCTGATAAATGATTGAAGCTCACACAACGAAATTAAGACCTCCCCATCTCAAAAGGAACTCAGTTAAACACAAGGAATTTAATATCATTTTCGAAAAAATGTTTTCTCTTTAGTTTCTACCTTTAAATTCTTTGGTCTGATGCATATAAATCACTCCCTTGTTGGAGAAGATATACACGTAGTGAAAGTTTATGTTGTCTGTTACATTGTATTTAAATTAATTATCATTAATTTTTCAATAAAGACTTTTACCTGATTGGTAAATATTACAACCTGTACAAGAAAGAGAAAATAAGAGATAAATATAAATTGAGGACTTAGAGAGCAATCCCTCACTCAAAGCAATTAAGTACAGCAAAAAAATAATTAATTGTACAAATAATGTACTGAATGGTTAAACTATAAAATAATACTGAGACACAATGCCAAACCCTGAGTAGAGGGAAATGGCAGGTATCAAGACAAAATCCTAATATTACAAGACAATATTTGCGCCAGAAACTTCCCGCATAAAAACCATAAATGAAATCCATGAGCAACCTGCATAAATCAAAATCAGCAAAAATCAGTCAAAATCCATCAAAATAGACCAAAACCAAAACCAAAATCAACCAAATCCAATCTACCACTACTGGATCTACTACTACATATCAAAACCAACCAAAATCATACAGACTTAAATCTATGGGATAGACCACCAATCGATTGACAGTTTCAATTTATTGGTTGGTTGGTTGGACGAGTCATCCGATGCTAGTAGGCGTAGGTGAAACGTCGACAAATTTTGACTTATTAATTGTCTTGTAATATCAGGACTTTGCCTTGATACCCACCGTTTCCCTCTACTCCCTGGCTAATTTGTTTTAATCGACATTCTTCATTCCCTAGCTTTTAAGCGATGTTGTATTGATCATCAAACATTCTAATAATATAAAATGCCATTTTGTATGACCTGCATCTACACCAGAGAAAAATCCACCCCTCCTAAAAGTAGCCCTCAGCTCTTACAAAATAAATGACTGTTGAATTATTTTAATTACAAAATACAGTGAAACCTCTATTAAGAGGACACCCTTGGGACCATCAACAAGTGTCTGCTTAATAGAGGGTGTCCACGCGGGCCATGAATCCAAGCGAACAAAACAAGGATCCGTAACTTACAGTATGGACCAAGAAAACGAGGTTTGTAAGATATTTATTATATCTCCAAACAAACTTTTGAATTTCGCAGGCCATACAGTAAAGTACAGCCCGCTAAATTGACCAATCACAGCATGCTTACTAACTGAGAGATATAATAAAAGATGTTAACTTTGGGACCCTTGGTGTCTTGGGGGTCTGCTTAATAGAGGTTCTACTGTATGTAATTCACTTAATTCATAAATACCTTGTAGCCACTATTCCTTAGTTCTTTCAATTTTGGTATGACCTCAGGGTATAAAATTCTGAAAATATAAATTACCGTACATTTTACCTTTTTTCCTTTGTTCCCCAGTTTTCTCAGCACTCAGAATGCTCAAAACACTGGTAACAAATTAATTTTGGTCTCAACATACTGTTTATTTTTACAGTGAGATCATATGAACCACAGGAGGCCTACAAAGCTGGACTTTGCACTATTAGCATACTACAGATATGCTTGCTGTGATTACATTTTTCTTTTTCTTTTATTTTGGTTCATGACAGTGCATGTTATAGTATGCTTGGCCACATAAACAGGCAGGATAAAGCACATTCTGCATTGTAATTAGCTTCTTGGGACTTCCTACACCAAAAAATAACTTATTTGCTTTTTCAGCAGGCAACAATAATGACTATATTAATAGTAAAATGAAAACAAGGTTTTTGGAATGGTAACTTACTTCCAGTCTGATATTGACATGGGAAAAACCTTCCCTGACTGTGTACAAATGATGGTGTGGTCAAGATCAAATCCAGCAATCTACAAGGTAACAAGAGATTGTCATTACCCTATCAATCAAAGTACTGCACAAAGCTGGTAAGATGTCCTACAGCCTTTAAAAACAAAACTTATTTGCCAACAATTCAGACTCAATATAGGCTCCTACAACATCAGCAACAAAATAATAGGTAAAAATTACCTTACTTCTACCTTCAAGCTCTTCACTCTTGAACACAATTAGCTTTCCAGGTATTTCCTGCCATGAACATTTCACAGAAGACCTATCTTGTCTATTCTTAAGAGTTTCTAATGAATATTGTGAGTTCAACTGCTTTCCCTTCTCCTGTATTTTCTTTACAATGTCCTCTCCAAATTCCTGTCTTAAATCTTCCTCTTCTGAATCACTCATGGTGTCATAACACACTTTCTTTGCTTTTGGTTCATAATCAGTATCATGGACCTGAGACAGGCTGCCAAAATGAATAAAATGAGGATAGCTCTTTTCCAAGAAGCAAAAGGTTCCTCCAGGACCTAAAGATGCACTGTCTCCTTTATACAAAACCTGGCCACCAACAGAACTTGCATTATTACCTAACTGAAAAAGAAAGCATTATACATAAGGAATCCATTATAATTACCAAAGTAATAAAATTCACAATTAACAATTCAACCTAACCTTTTTATCCTCAAAAATATATTGCTTTTCATATATTCACTTGCATTCTTCTCTTTCTACGGGTATATTATGAACTCACAACATGACCAGCTCCCAGTTGGCTTGATAGCTCAGTAGGTAGAGCACTACACTAGTATCATTGAGGTCATGGGTTAGAATCCCATTCAGGCCTGAATTTTTTTCAGGCTTTAATTTCACAGCTGCTTAAGTTGTGTACATAACTGCAATGATCAATCAATGTCATTACATATTACTCCGCAGTTCAAATATATAGTTTTTCATATATTCACTTGCAATAATCCCTGTGCACTTAGTATTTTTACTTCCTTAATAGGTGTTTCCTGTTTGTGCATAATATGTTACACCATACTATTCCAAGTGGAAACTGAACCAGATAGAAAATACAAAATAGTTTTACCCTATCAGATGACATTAGTAGTACATGTCTAACATGCTGCCTTTACCTTTACATTATGTACACCTTCCTGGCCACAAACATAACCATAATAATATCTAAATAATGAAATGTTGGTAAACTATAGAACAGTAGCCTGAAACCTTAGCACAAAAAGTATAAGTTATAAATTCAGGGATATTTACCTGTGTTACTAACACCTCCCTCGTTCCATAATTTGCTGAAAGCTGAACTGAAAAAAAAAAACATTATTCTACTACAAATCGTATTAAAAGTAAAATCATTAAAAATATTCAAGAAACATTTTTGCTGTTTACAACTTATCACAGATTAGACAGGAAGGACATTAATCAGATTCTAAAATCAGCCATGGTACGTAAGACGGTTTCCACTCCCCTTGATAGAAGTGGGTGTCTGCTTATCAGATACGCTACAGCCCGGCGTAGTCAATCGATAATATCGATAATCGATAACATTCGATAACAATCGATAAAAATCTATTAATCTTTTAAGAATTCGATAAAAATCTATAAACGATTTCGTTGTGAGTAATCGATAATTATCGATTTTTGAATTAAGGCTATCGATTTTATCAACAAATGTCGAATTTATCGAAACTGAATTATCATACCATTTTTCGAAACGAAAACACCAAATTCATATTCCTTATAGGTTAAAACGTGGTTTCAAAACAGCCGGAACAAAGGAAAAAGATTAAATTTAGATGATAACCTTGAAGCCGAGAAGCCGGAAAAGGAAAAATGATTTACGTTTGTTATCTCGGGGTTGTAATCGAACAATAAAATCAGGAAGAAAAAAATCATAATGCAGTCTCTTTAGTCACTTGTACAGTGCTTGTTAACAAATCATTTCATTACCGCCTTTGAAATCTACATTAAAAGAGTCACAATCAAACGCTCCCTAAACGGAAACAGGATAATTTTTATCGATTCTATAACGATCGATGAATCCGATAAAATCGATAAAATTAACACTTCGTCGGTGTGTGAGTATCGAATTTTATCGATTGACCGATAAAATCGATATCGTTTAAAATCAATTTATCGATAGATGTCGATTTATCGAATGATTTTCCGATATCGATTTCTATCGATTGACTACGCCGGGGCTACAGTTGTCATGATCACTTTGGAATCCACGGACAAACAGTTACACGCGAACATTGATTAACCAGTCAACCTCAAGGTGAAAAGGGCAAAAGGGATACTGACTGCATTCACTAGTTTTCATGGCGGGACTGTCCATTTACTAGTGTTCAGGGTTAAGCTCCGCGTGTCACAACTAAAGCGTTGATGAATATCCCCACCCCATTTTAATAGGAGGGATAGTTACAATACAAGCCAGTACCTTGATTTCTGGAGCATCTCTTGTCTGTTACCTTAGTGAGAGGTCCTCTTCCCAATACCACAGTTGTTCCATCCGGAAGAGCTATAGGATCGTGACTTTTATTACAACTGATAACATTGCATTCCATCTCAAAACTTACAAAACACGAATAATACGGTTGTCAGTGTGCCCAAAACGCAAGGCGTAAAAGCGCATTAGAGAGGTCCTGGGAATGACTCTCCCTTGCCATTCCCAACAGTTTACTGTACACGACTGTAAATCAAGCATTCATCAAAAATCTGTACAAGAGTATCCTGATTTATGTTGCCAAACGTATTACGCTTTGATAAGGCAGAATAAGTATTTCCACGGAACACATGACTTCTGAGCCCCAGTACGAAACATGCGGTTGGACCAAACACAAATCGTCACGTGACCCGGCAGGATACGCGAACCAAGCAGGTTTTTCCGTGGGATGCCTGTGGCAAACCACGGTAAAAAACCGGTAGATTTGTAGGCGCAAAATGCAAAGCGGACCAATAGGATTGCATCAAATTTTTATCGACTTTTCTATCGACTTCTCTGGGATTTATTGATTTGTGATTACTTCAACCAATGGAAGTGCCCAACGTTGCACATACGTCATTGTCCTGCATGCTGCTTGGTGGTGTTCAGAGCGTGGAACATCTACATGTCAGGTTAGTGTTTAGTGTTTAAAAAGTCAAACGAGGCGGTTATATTACTTATCACAGCTTTCATATTCTCTTTAACAGTCGAGCTGATGAAAGGTGTTCGATATTTTCTCGAAGTTTTTGGTGAATGTCTTCAACGATTTTCTGTGATATTGTGCATTGAATCCGAACGGTCTCAACTGAGAAAATTTACACAGTCCCCGATAAACAGGGTCAACAATGAGCTCTATCTGGAGCAAAAACAAAAGCCCTTTAATAAGGGAAACCATGAGCCTCTAATGAGGATAATTGAGCCCTTTTATAAGGGAAAACATGAGCCTCTAATGAGGATAATTGAGCCCTTTTATAAGGGAAAACATGAGCCTCTGATGAGGATTACCGAGCCTCTCTGTAAGAGGATAAGTGGCATCCATTATTGGATGATTTCTAAGCTCATGTACGGAATGAATGAAAGCTTTCGCTTTTGTATGTGTTGCTAAAGGAAGGAATATTTGGATATTGGCTGAAGAT
>OX453286.1:192500-202500 GCA_949710005.1 Ricordea florida
TTTAACAAAACCAGCAGAAGTACAACATTTTTCTTAATCCTTATGGATGAAAGTCAAAGATTTGAGATAGTCAGGACAAGTAATACAAATTCTCTAGTCCAAACAATCTGTGATACTGTAACAAATAACTTAAATTCTAATGAAACAGAATATTTAATTCAAAGTTTATTATGTACATGTCAGAAAAGTAAGGCAGAAAAACAAAAGATTCTTAAATGCCACAAATCTTCTAAGCAGAAATTGCACGTCAAAATGAAAAGGAAGAACTATTATGCTCAACATGAACCTTCAAAGAAGAAAAAGTGCTTAGGTGTGTGGGAATTGGAGTCTTGTATCAGTTCCTTTGAAAAAAAAGTTAGAGAAGGCCCTTATTACATATGTTCTGTGTGCAATAGAATCCTTTATAAAAAAACAGTTACAGAGTTAAAGAAAGATAAATATACCGCTAGCACCCAGTATGTGTTTACAGAGAAAAAGTCATTTGATAATAAAGAATACATCTGTAGAACATGCAATTTTAAGTTGTTGAAAGGACAAGTTCCATGCCAAGCTGTTCATAATAAGTTAATGGTTGATGAAATACGCTCGGAGCTTGCATGTCTTGAAAAACTTGAGCAAATTGTTATAGCCCAGCGCATTGTCTTTGAAAAAATAGTAATTATGCCTAAAGGTCAACAACGAAAAATTAAAGGGGCTATTTGTAATGTACCTGTAGAATGTGATCAGACGTGCAGTGATCTGCCTAGACCCCCTGAAAGGTCAGGAATAATTATGCTAAAGCTGAAAAGAAAGCTTGATTTTAGAGGTCATGTTTATTTTCAAGCTGTACGGCCTGATATTGTGCTTAATGCCCTAAACTGGCTCAGGTTGAACAATCCTTTGTATGGCAGCATAACAGTTAATGCTCAGAACATTGACACAAATCTCACTGAATTACAGGTGCAAGCTAGTTCAGAAAAACATGGTGAACTGTGTCCAATAAGTGACACACCTTGTGAACAAAACACAACAGATGATCAAAATGAGGAAGAAATAGATGATCCTTTGAATAAGTTTAGGGCACCCACTGCTGAAACATGTTTACAATCAGTTCTACCAGATTATCCTGTCAACATGAAGCAAAACAGCACTTCAAAGTCAGCTGGAAATGAAATTTTCAGTATTGCACCTGGTGAAAATAAACATCCAGTCTCATTCATGACTGACAAACATTGTGAAGAACTAGCATTTCCTGTATTATTCCCAAATGGCAGATTTGGCTATGCAATAGAGAGAACAGTTAACTTGTCACCCTTACCAAAACACAACTATGGGAATGATATGGCAAAGCTTGGGCCATACATGGCCCATATGTGGGAATGGTATGGGAAGGCTTGGTGATGGTATGGAACTGATGTGGGACCTAATTTTGGCAAAATGTAACCTATGGAAAATATATGGAATGAAAAGGTGATGCCACTCATTATATGGGAGAGCTATGGCAACACAATGTCCATATATATTCCATAGCACTGACACACATGCTTGCTGCACAACTTGTGTGGAAATGATATGGGGCACCCAATTGTTCAATGTTCCATAGATTATCCATACCAGGTGGTATTCACTTTCTTAAGTTCCATAGAATTTCCATATGATAACTTCAATTGGAAATATCTCCCATAGAGTTTCCATATGATAACTTCATTTGGAAATATCTCCCATAGAATTTCCACATGATAACTTCATTTGGAAATATCTCCCATAGAGTTTCCATATGATGGCTTTACAGAATCTCTGTGAAGCCGAAGCATAACTGAAAAAGTTTGGTATGCAAATTCTTTGCAGAGTCCATGTTATGGAAATCTGCAAACAGTACCTTTCAAATGATCCATCTAAGTTTGATGTGACAATTGTGAATTAATGATTTAATTAGGGAGTCCTGAGTTTCAAATAGAACAATTTTTTAAAAATAGCATTTTTATTACAATACCATGCCTCTTAGTGTCTATAGTAATAATTACAAGTACTTGTTAAATAGGATTCTTTTGGATTATTTTACAGTCAATTTGGCTAATCATTTCCATACTCAGCAGACTATTGAATTCATTAAAATGGGAATTTGATTACACTACTTTTCGATAACCTGCCCTACAAATAAAAAAAAAATGCAAAATGTAAGCTGACTCTTGATATTAATTTGACCGTCTACTGATTGGACTTAAGATCTTAAAGTACTATTCAGTCTCTTTCAATATGGTTTAGCTTTAGAAACGTTTTGACCACAAATGTTACAGCGTCCAGTGCCTTGACCAAAGTAGGCTTTACAATAATTACAAAAGTAGTGCTTTTCAATGTCTCCCTTCGCTTGACTTACGAATTCCAACAGCTTTTTTACGGACGTTTTGCAGTTGTTGGGCCGAGGACAGTGTGCTTCAATTACTGAAAGCAGATCGTTAAATGCTTCACGTGTAAGCTTGTGCTTCATAACGAATGTCAACAACATAACAACACTCATGCTGCTCGTGAGTGGAGCGCCTGAATAAAGGGTATCATCAGTTTCTGACTCACAGTTTTCAGGTGGCAATTCAAGGTCCTCGTGGTCTTCGTACTCGCTTGCAGAATCTAAGCTAGCATCGTCGTCTTCCCTGAGAAAACGCGTGTACGAAGTGCCAGGAGTCGACAGTTCTTCATCACTGGCGTCCCCATCCAGTCCCAAATCTCTTGTTTTCGAGATCCCTGGCAATTGTTCATCGCTTGACAGTGTTGCTTCAGAACTATGAACATCCCATTGAAGAGTGGATTCTTCAAAACTGAAGCTCGTCTCTTCACAACTGTCGATCTCTGGATCTGTGTTGTTACAACTCTGAGATACAGATAAACAATTGAAGCTCAACTTTTCACAGCTGTCGATCTCTGGATCTTCGTTGTTACGACTTTGAGATACATATGAACAAGAATCAGCTTTTCGGCGGTTAAGCCTTCGACTTTTACTTCGTGCTGCTTCAAATTTGTACGGATTATAATGACGCAGATATTTTTTGTACCTTCCTCTTCGATACCGTCCATGTTCGTCCATGTCGTCCGCCATGTTGAGTGTAAATGACGTAAACTTGAATAAGTCATGTGGACATGTCATGTGACATTGTGCAGCCAATAACCTGACAGTAGAAAAGAGCGTCGTTTCTTCGCGCGGGTTTTGATTTTGGTCAAAGGTGACGCATTCGAGCGTGCACGTTGGGCATTTAATCTGACATTGTAGCTTTCTTTCGGTTGAAAAACTCGTGTCGCGTGTTGTTTACTGTTTAACAGTACTCAAGACAATAAGAAATGACAGGAAGGAATTCAAGAAAAAGGACAACCCCAGCTCGCTTAAGAGAAGGTAAGTTCGAAGTGGGAAAGTTTTCATAACGCGATGGACACGATCGCAAATCGATACTAGCTAAAGAATGTTAGACATTATATTCCATTGCTGTTAAAAATGCTTCTCCTACAATCATTGATAACTATACGAACAATGCTTCTGTATGAAGTTAATTTAGAGCTACACTGATTCAGGGAATTGTCGTTTCTTCGAGTAAAAGTTGTCCAACAACCATGCACCCATAGAAATCACTAAGCCGTCCATTGTATGACAACAATTAGTTAATATAGCTTTCCTACAGTAAAAGAAGTGAAGGAACAATATGAATTTACCTAAAACTATAAAGATAATTCCTACTTTAGTCTGTGAAGGTCGTTAATTTAAGTGTACTCTTTGCACAAACAACTGGAATAGAACGATCGGCAGAAGACGCTTACACCATGATCACGTGACTGAATGGCGGGAAACCAATAAATTTTTAAAAGCTCTTGAGTTTTATGGAAGAAAAAACTGAGTAAAACGTTAAATTTTGTTTTAGCTGTAATTTCACATTGCTACTCTTGGCTCAATGAATTGCTTACCAAGAAATAAAGCTTGAAAATGTAAAGAAAATTAATTTCACAGAGTTGTGGTACCTTGTGATGTACGAGGATGATGCCAATCTGAGGGTTTTAGGGCAACACGAGGTTCGACACATCTGTCCCGATGATGAAGATGACATCCAAGTTGAGGACATTGTAGATGCCATTTGGCTTCCCAATGGCCAGTACTATGATGCAAAAGTGCTTCAGATAGGAAGTAAGTTCTTTTTTTTGCTGCAGTTATAGCTATATGTAGCGAACCATTAATCAAAAACTCTGTGTAGAATGAATTTCTAGGAATCTTCTTCCAGGAAGATTAATCTTGTACCAGTGTAAAATTTTCACAACATTCAATGAAATTAGATTCGACAAAAAGAATTCCATTAAATACAAAATCAAGCAGTGTATTGCACTATTCAAGTTTATAAAATTTGCTGGATGGAATTGATTAATTTGTTCATGGTAATTGCTTCAGGCCTTTGGCTGTTCAACTGAAGATTGAACTGTATATCTAGCCATAAACCTAACTGTGATACCCGCAGTGTAAATCAGAATACAATACATAAGATTTCATAGAATTTCAATTGAAGTAGGTCTCTTTATTGGTTCACAAGAGCTTGATTGTTCTGACGGATGATCCAGGTGTGCAAAGAGGGTGACCTGCATATGCAGATAATACTCTCTGATATCGTTATTCTTTTTTGGTTTTGCATGCATATAAACATAACAACAGACAGAGCTAGGTAACTCTCTTCCATTTCCTGAAGGCAGATGTAAACAGGCCTTTAGTGTAACCAGCCAAGTGCAAAGGTCGTTTTGCATTAAATGTTAATTGATAAAATTATTATTTTCATAGTAGAAGCACATGAGGTTTACAACTTCTCTCGTTAATACCTTTTTATTCTGTAGCTGACAAGAATGAGCTCATGAAAGAGAGAATGCGGTTGGACAAAGGTAAAAAGAATGCAGATAAGGAAGGTCCAAAAGGCCAGCAGAAACGAAAGAATCAGATGGATGGTGCAGGGCAGAAGAAAAAGAAGAAGTCAGACAACCAAGCTCAGAATGATAAAGAGATGGACCAAAAGGCAAAAGAAAGAGAAGGAAAGAAAAAGAAAAGAGAAGAGGAACAAAAAAGGCAAAACTTCCTTCAATAAGCAAGAAAAGCACAAGCAGCACAAAGGTGGTCATCCACTTGCTCAAATTCTGATGTTACAATTGTAACGCCTCAAAGTGTCAACTTTACACCAGTGCCACTTCATCGAGGTAATGGGTCTTCCACACCGCTGCCTTTATCATCTCCCCAAGATCTGCCTTTAACATGTACTTCAGCACCATCACATGCAGTTAAGCAAACAAACCAGCTGTCAGCTTATCCAATGACAACAGAACAAGACACAACACCCCCTCTACACTCAACACCAGCTCAAAGCACAGCACTCAATCAACGTACAACACCTGCCCCACCGAAGACATCCACTCAACGCACAACACCTCCTCAACGCACAACACCTGCTCAATGCACAAATAAAACTCCAGCTGCAAGAAAGCAAGCAGCAACACCACGAACATCTCATCCAAGAAGAGGAATCCATTTCGAGAGTGCTGTTGGTGACAGCAGTGAGGACGAAGTTAGCGAGGAAGATGAAGATTGCAGTAGTGTGGCTGATGAAAGTGGCTCTAGTGGCAGTTGCTGCAAGGAGCAGAAAATTGAAAATGAAGCGTTGAGAAAGCGACTGGAAAAAGTCCACAGAAGGCTAAACATTGCATGTAAGTAAAGTTTCTGTTCTGAGATGCAAACTGTTGGATATAAGCAAATTTCTGAACCTATTGACAAGATGTGTGAGCATTTTAAATGCTATTTTACTGGCAGCTTCTGCAATTTGTGTATCTGTTTCTTTTTTATCAATTTAATTATTTTATGTTGTCTTACAGTGAAGGCAAAGACGGTTGAGGAGGTAATAAAGAATAGGCCAGCAGCTGGTATCCTTGACAGGGCACTTGCTGAAGAGTACAGGGTAATTTTCAATGCTTTTGTGTATTGCATTTGGTCCAGATGCAGTGATTCTATGTTACAGTACATGATGCAACACCTATTAATAATGACCAGAAAGAAAGGTAGAAGTGAAATACCATAAAATTCCGGTTATAAACCCTGGGATTATGCAACTTTGTAATGGGGTTTGGGGGTGGGCTTATAAGCTGAAGGGCTTATAACTGGGGGGGGGGGGGGCTTATAAGTTGAATAAAAAAAAGTTTCGAAACCAGCCACGGGTCATTTAACCCTGTTCAGTGCTGTCATCCAGCAAAGGGGGGCTTACATCCGGGGGGGGGGGGGCTTATAACCGGATGTATTTTTTTCTTTCCAGTTAGGTGGGCCTATAACCAGGGGGGGGGGGGTGGGGGGCTATAACTGGAATTTTATGGTATCAGATTTTTTTAATATAAGATTGTGCAATTGCAAACACTTATGTTGGATTGTTTTTATTTTCAGATGATAGAGGTAATGGAGGGAGCAGGGGTTTTCTGGTATTCTCACCAACGGGCATATTGTAATGCATTCAAAACTTGGCAAGGCTACATCAATGCAGCAACTGACATGTTTTTTACAAAGGAGACTCTTGCTGTGTCCTGCACTATGGGAAATGACAAAAAAAGCAAAAATGGTGCTGGCCATCAGCCATTGAACCCTGTTATCGTCCAGGCCCTTATTGGTAAGTTTGTATCGTATTCTATACTATAAAATAAACAAGATACAGTACTGTGCATATACTGATTGGTTGAAGTCATTTACCTTGAGTTTATAGAAAGAGAACATTTTCTTAGCATTGATTTTGTTTTCTATGGTTTCCTTTAGGGTATGGAAACACTTACAGGAGTTATAGAGAACTCGATCAGATCTTTTGTTCTCCCTAACTTATGCAAAGTTCTTTCTACGTCCAGTTACTTGGGCCTCCCACTATTAGTTAGTTTTCAGGTGGATAACTCGTACTCCTTCCGCGACCCAAACATTATTTTTGGTGGCCTCCTCTCTCAAACATGCTAGGACACTGAGCCTGCGCACTGGGCCACCCTGCCTAAATAAAGTTGACTTCACTTCACTTTACTTGTATAGATACCGCTGACCAGAAGTACCAGCTACTCTTTGTTATTAGCTTATTAAATTGCATTTAACAGCATTATAAATAAAATAATATTAATGAACTTCTTTTTCAGGTAAAGTCTCCTCTAAATTTGCAAAAGATGGGCCAACACCCAGCCAACTTGTTCAGAAACTAAATGTCAAGTGTGTAGAGGCACGAAGGCCACCAAGAAGTCGTACCACACCAGCTGTTCAACAATCAGAATGAAGTTATAAGGACAGTTTTTTTTATGTTCAAAGTTACATTATTTTGATTCCATTGTTTTGTTAACATACATTGACAGCTTTATTGAGATAAGGCTGGTTTTCACTAGCGACGCAAGCATGCATAAGCGCAAGCAACACACGCAGACGCAGTAACGTGTTGTTCATTAGTGTTATTTGTTAGGACAAAGGGTGCTAACGAACAACACGTTACTGCATCTGCGTATGTTGCTTGCACTTATGCTTGCGTCGCTAGTGAAAACAAGCCTATAAGGGCAGAATTTTCTCAGATATTTTATCTTGACCCTTATTTGCATAATTTATTAATAAATATTTTCATTATTTATTATTATTTTCTGATACATTATTTTCTATATTATACCAGTTTTAAAAGTTTTTTTAAATTTTTCATCGTATTATATAAGAACAGATTTTATCTTCATCTCTTTTTCATTATACAATACCATTTTAAAATATTTCTTCATGCTATTAATTATACAGGGATTTCAATAATGATTTCTATAAACAGCTTTTGATGGTGGAATAGGCAGCTGTGATCAAAAAAGGGGGATGTCTTGCCCCTTTTCCCTAGTGGGGTCTGGTGTACACCCCAGCCCAGAAAACTTGAAGTCTAGAAGCTTGGTAGTGCAATTTCCACCATTCTGTGCATCAAAGAGTACTGTTGAGGATTATGTTGAAAACAGAACATATATTTTATGAAAAAACTACACACCTTTTTAGATGCAAATCTTAGAAATGAAATCTTAACAAATAGCAGTGAGAGGCCCTATATATTAGGCTGCTGTAGACTGCATTTTCACCACTTTTATTGAAACCCTGTTATAATAGCAAATGTCTCAAAAAGGTTTCTTCTCAGTTGTCGAAATGTATGATACAGCTCATTTATCAAATTAAGAATTACAAGGCTATAACATGTAGTTTGATCAGAAGAGTATTAAAGACAGTTGTGATCCCAAGATATTTGAGTTTTTCAAGATTGTGTGGGTATGTGGTAAAACAAATACCAGGCAATAAGTGGATTTGATTTTTTGGCTAGATGCACCCAGTTCTTCAACATATGTCATTACTATGGAATGTGCATCATGAGTATCCATATCATTCCCATATCAGTCTGCCTGGATGATATGGGAATACTACGGAACTTTACAGAGTACATAGCATTCCCATATCAGAAACCAGGAGAGTGGATGATATGGGAATGGTATGGACTTTACCAGCATAGCATTCCCATATCAGATAGTGGTTTGATCGGATGATGTGGGAATGGTATGGGGAGCTGCCAAAACCGTATCATTTCCATAGTTGAGGGTCGGCAATCATGTGGTATTGATATGGGGCTGACCCATACCATTTCCATACTATGTACTATGGGAAATGTATGGTGTGCTGCCAAATACGTAGCAATCCCATAGTAAAAAGCTATATGAATTATATGCTGAATGAAAACTGTGACTTATATGGGTTTGATATGGAAAGTAATATCCCATACAAAATCCATATATAACCCACACCAGGGCCATAGGTCATGCCATACCATTTCCATACTTGGGCCATATCTGGCCCACATCATTGACTTTGGTAAGGGCACCTACAAAATACTTCAATGCCCGCCTTTTACATTATAGTGGAAGATTTGCAATGAATCCTGAATATTTGTTCTTTGCACAGTTCATAATTGAACAGAAAAAAGTATCAGATAGTATTAATACAGTCAACTCTCTCTAAGGCGGACACCCTCGGTACCAGATTTACTGTCCGCCTTAGAGAGGTGTCTGCCTTAGAGAGAGTTCATCTAACCTGACACCGGAACATCAAAACTGAAACCAGTGCTTTATTACTTTAATTACAGTGTACAATGTAGTCATGACGGACCGGCTGTGTTTCTTTTAGTCCTTACGGAATCCAACACAGTTCATACACACTTTGAACTGACATTTGTGAATCAACCTTAACAAAACTCGTTTGTGTCGCTTGTTATTTGACAGTACGTGGAGTCGGGGTTCATAACCCCCATCCACTACGAAAAAAACTTTGTAATGCTGCACTGTCTGGCATCTTGTAGGCGCTGTGAGATCTTTATTAAACCGGTCACCATATCGTCATCCTTTAGCTTCGAAGAGGCGAAGCGCTGTAAGTCTGCTACAACCTTCATGGCTTCTGCAATCGACTGGATGGAACTCTCGACTGGTTCGATGTCTACTTCTTCCTGGTCACTATCTTCTACTACGGTCTCTTTTGAAGCTGGCTCGTCTGCCTCGGCGGCACAAAGAGAAAGTGCCTCGTCTTCATCTACAGAGATATATTGCTCTGCCGAAAGCCCGTCGATACCATCGATACGTTGAACGAGGTTTCCGAATTCCTCAAACAATGCAGTGTCCTCGGTAACCTCTGACTCACAAATGGATGCCGAAAATCCACACTTGTAAAAACACTTCCTGATCATTTCTTTGGGAACTTCCTCCCAGGCTTGCTTTACCCACCTTATTGCTTGCAGCACGTCAACTGTATTCACGATTTCTGCGGCGGCGGATCGACTGTTAACATGTGAAACTACAAACTTCAGCAGTAGTTTTCTATAACGGACCTTAAAGTTCTTGATTATTCCAGCATCGAGTGGCTGAAGGCGAGATGTTGTGTTTGCTGGCAAGAACACCATCTTGATGTTGGAATACGAATCTTTTACATCGCTCGGATGACAGCCAGCATTATCGA
>OX453286.1:207500-212500 GCA_949710005.1 Ricordea florida
ACAAAGCAGTAGTAGTGCATTTGCCAGAGAAAATGGTGTTGTTCCCATTGAGCCAGTACTATCAAAGATAAAAATGCGACCTGGTAAACCATCCTCTCCAGAAGTACAAAGAATTCAGTTGCCTATCACCCTAGCTTGGGCATGCACAGTTCATAAAGTCCAGGGTTTGACACTTCAAAATGTTGTTATCAGTCTCAATTTGAACAAACAAAGATCATTTAACTATGGACAAGTTTATGTTGCATTGAGCCGGGCAACTTCTCTTCAAGGACTGCACATTCTCGGACAAGTCAACAGTAAACACGTGAAAGTAGATTGTAGAGTACATAATGAATATGACAGACTAAGAAGCTTAAACTCAGGAGAAATACAAGAAGTTATATATACAGATAAAGAAAGCATGCATGATTCCAATTCAGTTTTAATAGTATCCCTTTTAAATATACGATCTCTTAGAAAACACAGTTCTGATGTTAAATATGATGTAAATCTCTTCAAAAGTGATGTTCTAGCACTCACTGAAACACAACTTTTACCTGGAGACAAGGACTCGGATATTATAGAGAATTTGACTCCTTTTACCTTGTACAGGCATGATCACAATGCAGACAAATTTTTGAGTTTGGCATTGTGTGTGAAAAGTAATATTAACATTATGTACCAGGAATACTTTCCTACTTTGAATGGTCTTAAGTTTGTGGTGACTTGCAGCAATAATCTAAGAAAACAAAATGTGTCCTTTCTTTTACTTTATCGTAAAAATAGTTCGAATGTTCTTGACTTTGTCAGTAATATTGAATATTTACTTAGGGCTCATGCTATTGATGTAATCCTTGGAGATCTGAATTTAAACTTCTATAATAACAAAGACATGGTGCCACTTACTTCACTAATGGACGCTTTGAATTATGTGCAGATTGTAGAAAAACCTACTTTCATTTCAGGCAGTTTACTAGACCATGTTTACATAAGGCAGGAAAGTAAGGCTGGAATCCATAGCTCGGTAGTAAGCCTTTACTATTCTGACCATGATGCCATTAGAATAACTGTACCAATTTAGACAATCTCATACAAGAAGTTCCTATTGGTCTGATATTTTATATGTACAGAACTTCCATACTGATTTAACTTCAGTGAAGCAAGGCACATCTTCAACTCCCTGTACTGTAGCTCTACTTTATGCTTTAAACCATAAGCTTTTGAATACTCAGTAGCATATGGAGGACATCAAACAGGATTTCAATTATTCAAATGCTCATGTTTCTATATTTTCAACTAGACTCACTCAAACAGATACTGAAGCAATGTATTCCATCAATGGATATAATTTGAGTGGAAATGATAGCCAAAGTGCTTTTCCCAATACTTGGCCCTGTGCAGGGACTGCAGTATACATTAGAATTGACTATTATCCAGGATATCCATATACACATAATAGCAATGGCATTGAGATAACTACAGCAAGGTTGAGACATACACAGTATCTGATGTTACAATTGTAGCAGTCTATAAATCTTCTAAAATACCAATCAATCCAATGTGTATGACATAAATCCAAGAAGTTAACTTACATAGGGGAGCAGGGTTGGCGCAGTGGTGAGAGCGCTCGCCTTCCACCAATGTGGCCCGGGTTCGATTCCCGGCCCCGGCGTCATATGTGGGCTGAGTTTGTTGGTTCTCTACTCTGCTCCGAGAGGTTTTTCTCCGGGTACTCCGGTTTTCCCCTCTCCACAAAAACCAACATTTGATTTGATTTAATTTATTTCATTTGCGCTTTACAGTGTCCCCAATTAGTACAGCAGTGCTAAATACACTTGACACTCAAATAAAGTTCATTATTATTATTATTATTTATTCGCATTCTTCCCTTCATTACAATTTCTTTGTTTAACTCATTTGCATCATATCCTATGTTTATGGGATCGTGAGAGATCCCATAAGCGAAAAAAATCGCAAAAAATCGCGTTACTTCCTATTTTCCCCAAATTTGGTACACAGGAAGTTGATAGAATTAGCCAATCACTGAGCGATTTTGAGCGAATACACTTAAGTTCAGCGTACATGGCGAATTTTTTGGTTTTTTCACTTGACACTGTGAGTTCACTGTGAGAGATGGCTTCTGCAGCGAAGAGACCGCGAACGTCGAAGTATACTCGAGAGGAAGTTTTAGCCATGTTGGACAGAGATGAAGATCACCTGGGGATGTCCAGCGACGGAGAAAGCGAGATCGATAGAGAACTCGACCATCAGAGCGAATTTTCAAGGTAAGCGATTTGTTTACTTTTCTACCGAGTGGTTTCGCAACTAGTGCTACGTAAAAATATGGTCTTGAAATGCGAGACAACACTCTTCTGTTTGCCTTTATGTTATGCTTATATGTTTGAATTCTTGCAAATTTCATGAAATATGTCCATGAATTCAAAATGAGAGTGCAAAACTTCGTTTTGAGAGGTTTTGAGCGATTTTACCTCAAGTGACGGGAAATTCGATCGCAGCAGCTGAGTTACGTAGGTCATGTTGCCATGAAGATCGAGAATGCAAACTTATCCCATTTTCGATTACGCTTTTGCAATTTGCCGATAGTTCTGTTTCTTTTTTTATTTGGCAAAGGTGTGAATCACACACAGAAAACCAAATTTTGATTTTTATCTTTTTAGTGAATGTTGTGTTCTATAAAAAATATCAGAAAAATAACCAAAAAAATACTATAATTTAGGACTTAGGAATTATTAGAAATAAATAATATAATTGTATACAGTGGGGCCTGCCAAGGAGAAGCAGGGGTGGTGGAGGGCCCACATTTTCATTTTCAACACTTCCAGATTCTCCCCTATGCTGATGCAGCTTTCCCCCCTAAAAAAAAGGGATTTTTTTTTTCGTGATTTTTACGGGCAAAATTGGGTCTATATAAAAATTCACTACTAATTCTAGTTTTTGTCTTTTTCAGCCAGATTTTCAGGCCATTTTGCTGATGAAATAAGGAACAGTTTTGTTTTTAACACATTAGGAAGAAATTGTAACCCTTTGGAGCAATTTCTCTTTTTCCCCAAAAGTGATGCATAAATTAGGCAAATGAGCAATATTTCAGATTTTCTTACTAAGATCTTCTGGGCTTTCATAATGAGATATATTTTTTTCTGAAAAGCCAATTTTGTACACTTTCAAATGAGATAGGATAGTCCACATTGTTGTAAGTAGCTGTTGAGATATTTAATAAAACATGCGATACTGTCAATTTTGTCGTTATTTTTACTGATGGTGATGAGTTAAGCAATCAGGGCTTTAGACAACTAGTTACACAGTATACTACTGACTTCACCTTCACCTGTCCCCTAGCGCCAAGTTGGCGCATAGGGCCTCCTTACTACTGACTACAGAGTGAGAAATTTATCTTTAGCAGCACTCACTAACTGGGCGACAAAGGGATGACATAGTCAAATTTGTCTGTACCTATTCTATAGCTATACTGTGTACCTGTTTTACACATGCTAAGGACTCTTTACAAGTACTACCAACTCTTTTTCATGGTATGTATATCAATTTATCTTACAACCACCCATATTCATTTCATAATTCTAACCAGCTTTTTTTCCTTTGCAGTTGCACAACATTTTTACAATGGAAACAAGCAACAAGAGTGCTACTCCTAGCGAAGTACAAGAAAATGTATACAAAGGTGAAGTTAAAGGATATATCCACAATGTATCCCCTGTCAAAAGTGGAAGATACTTCGACTTCCAGATTCAAACTAAAGAAAAAGTCATGAGAGGAGTTTGTTTTTCCCCTCCAAAAGTCAGGCGATTTACAGAGTTTAGTGAAAGTGCCACACCAGTGAAATTGAAAAAATTTCGCTTGGATACAAGTGCAAACTCCGAAGACCTGCTAATGGGCAACGATGTCTCGCTTGAATCACTCTCTGCACTAGACTTTGACAAAACCACAATGCCAACCAGCATCAACCTAAACACCATCAAGTCAGTTTGCATCGGTCAACTAATCACTGTAACAGCAAAAGTTGCAAGGCTACACCCTCCCAAAGAAATTAAGTCAAAACACTTAAAAATGCAAGAAGCTATGCTAGTTGATCCATCTTCAACTATGAAATTAGTCTTGTGGGCTGACTTTGTAGAGTCAGTTTTAGAAGGGGACACGTACACCTTCCAGAACATCAGAGTCAGCAAAGACAAGCAAACCGGTGACATATATGTCAACACTGCCAAGTCTGGTACCACCATTTGCCCTGCTCAAGCTTTTACTGATGTCCTAGCTATCATGCCTCAAATCCCAAATGAATACATCACTACCACAGTTGACGGAGAAATTCTGGGTATCGAAAGAGTTTCATCATATCTTTCATGCTGTAAATGTAACAAAAAAATTGAAATAGTCACCCAGCATCCAGTAGTAGAGTGTACCAACTGCCATCTTAAACAAAAGCAGTCATCTTGTCCAAAAAACTGGTACACCCAAGTGTTGTTTCAGAACAGTAATAATGACAAACTAAGCCTTACTATGTTTGATGATGTACTAAAGCAGGTTTTTACTATAACTAACGAAACAATGTCCAAACTGTCCAAAGATTTTATTGAAGATGTCATTCTTAAGTTGCCAGCTTCAATTACAGTAACATACCAAAAAAGGGATAAAGTAGTTAAAAGTATAACTACAGAGTGACCAAAATGTCTTAGTTAACTAACATGACCATTTAAGTTACTGATACTGATGTAAGGAGTCAAAGGACATGCGTCATTAACTAAAGTTGTTGTTATTGTTAATGTTACCGTTAGTTTCTGCTTAACATACCAGAAACGTGGTGAAGTAGTTAAAAGTATAACTTCAAAGTGAGCAAAAAGTAACTAAAAACGCTATTTAAGTTACTGTAAGTTAAAGACACCAAAAGACATGCATGTGTGAACTTGTTGTTATTAGTTACATTGCTGGTACATTCCGTGCAAACATTTCATTGAAGAAATCATAGTAAAACTGCCTACTTCAATTAC
>OX453286.1:217500-315000 GCA_949710005.1 Ricordea florida
AATTCAGAAAGCCTTAATGGTATATAAATCTTTAAATGGCTTGGTTCCTGAATACCTATCGTCCAAATTTCTAAAACGTAGTGGAATGCGCTATTCTTTAAGGGATTCCGAAAACAAACTGGTTGTACCTCATCCACGAACTAACTATATGAAAAACAGCTTTAGTTACAGTGGTGCAATTCTCTGGAACAGCCTACCCTGCAATCTCAGGATGATAAAATCATTTAATCAATTTAAAAGTAAAGTTAGACACGGCATTCATGGAAAACAGGATTAGCTAAATATTTAATTAGGAATTTTTACTTCAAATTTTTATTAATTAGTATTTACAATGGACTGTTTATTAATAGTTTATTAGTATTAATTTTTAAATATTAAATACTAGTATTACCTGATGATTTTTAACCGTGTATAAAGAAATGTTGAATAAAGAATAAAGAAAGACCTCTGTTAGACTATGCGGATGTCACATGGGGAGACAAAGCTAATTTGACTCTTATGAAGAAAGTCCAAGTTCTGCAAAATTTAGCTGCCAAATTCGTACTCGATATGCCAAGGCATTCATCTGCTACTGAGGCGCTCCATCAGCTTGGCTGGGATAATTTAATGGAAAGAAGAAGACTTCATAGATTAATATTGTTTTTTAAGGCCTTGAATGGCTTGATTGACTGGGATTTTAATCTTTATAGCTTTAAAGACATTCATAATGATAATACTCGTGGAAGAAATGACATTTGTAGACCCAAGTCATGTCGCTCCTGGGGCCAAAACCGATTTATTAATCAAGCTGCTCACGAATGGAACATTTTACCCGACAAAGCAAAAAACACATTTGACATTTTAACTTTTAAAAGACTTATCAGAAGTATTTAATAACTTTTTTTTTTAAAAATTTCTTATATTCATTTTTAAATTTAACTTTTTACATCTTCTATTTTTAACTTTCATTTTTTAAATCATTTTATCGTATTTGTTATTTATTTTAAGCAGGGCCCCACTGAAAACCACCTTTGTGTGATGTGGGCTCCCTGTTAAAATATCTTTGTTATTATTATTATTATTATTATTATTATTATTATTATTATTATTATTATTATTATTATTATTATTCGCCAATCTAACTGTATACTGCTTTTCATGACTTCACAACCGTGACAGAAATGACTTAAGCAAACTACACAAAACTGTCGTGTCTGTAAGACAGCCTTGCAAGAGAATGGTGTCTGCCTATAGAAACTGTTTCTGGGGATCACTTAAGAAAGCGGGAGATTCCAACTGAAAACCAAGAGCGACGTGAAATAAGGATCACGCTACAAAATTACAGGCCTCGTACGAAAACCAACGTTGAAGCAAACATTACGATACTGTCAGAATTTGTGACGTTCTTGTTTATTCGATAGTAACATGGCGAAGAATTTGACCCAAACTTGCGAGAGCAATGTACACTTCTATTACACGCTATTACGAAGATTTGCTGCAGGACGCACAGTTCATTTAGTGAAAAGCTGAACTAGGGTATGAAGAAAGATTTCCCTGAATGGAAGATCCTTAAAAGCCAGCGTTTGTTAAAAGAGTATTACTCCAGTCTTCACAAAAAAAAAAACAGTTAAATCAAAATGAACAAACTTTCAGGAAAAATTTTGACTTGTTCAGTTACATATCCATTCACGTAATATCCGTTAATCAAATACCTCGAACACTGGAGCTCTTTTGAACATAATCACAAACATAATTAAACATAATCACGAAAGCTTTGGGTAAGACACTCGGAGAAAAATGCTGTTCAGGATTCATTATATTTATGAATACAATAACAAATTAAATAACAGTCTCTAAAATATGGTAAGAATGCCAGAAACTTAGCAACGCGACAATAATTGATAATATGAGAATAATATCATGAATGGCTTGTGACACAGTACAGTTTTAAAGTCCACAAACAGTGGGGTAATAATAATAATACTAGAATGAACCCAGGGTCGTGATGAGAGATGTGCAATCAGAGATCAAAGGCTTACAAGGAGGAATTAATTATAATCGATCACGTATCCAGACCTTTTAAGAATCAGATCGGTGGTGGGATCTACAGTTGATTAAGGGTTGCGCTCAACGCGTCGCCATCTGTGTCATGCTAAGACGAGTTTCTGAGACGAAATGCGAAAATGTTACCTTAACATGCATTGATACCAATTCTAAATGAGAAATGTGGCTAATCTTTTTTATTTCACCTAGATGATGATGATGATGATGATGATGATGATGATAAACTTTATTAATGTGTCAATACCACAGCCTGGGGAAATCCCATACTAATTTGGGGACAAAGTTAACAAATATTAAAAATATTTAAAAAGAGAATTTAAAATACTTAAAGCTGTATAAAATAGTTATGATCAGCAAAGGGAACAGCCCTTGCAGCCGTCGTCTATGAGCACACTAATATCGCATTAGTTACTGCGGACGATCTTGAGCAGAAACGGAAGGGGGATGTTAGTGCTGCGAAAGAGTACGTTTTGTATTTTTTCCTCATGAAAGAAAGCAGAAAGTAGAATGTGAAAAAAATATATATTGCGTTATATTTAAAAGCGTCAAAGACAGATCACTGTCACACGAGGTATATTGGGAACGAGACTCAAAGTCAATGTTCATAGATCATGTTTCACAGGTCATGATTTTGTGTAACATTAAAAATAGTTGCGGAGTGTGTGTTTTGGGTGTCACATCTTCACCCACAGTGAAACTCTCCGCTAGGAATTACGACGGAAAGCACAGCGTGAGGGATGGTATTAAGGAGAACTTTCCAAGTGTGTGTAGCGAAGCTTGTAATACTCGTTTAAAACATTAGCACAGATTAAAGACAAATGGCGCCAAACACTGCAGTGTTAACAATTAACCTCGGGTGATTATTTGTAATACTAAAAACAGTAACCCCACCCCCCGTCTAGTCCAGTCCAGTCCAGAGTCCAGTCCAGTCCAGTCCAGTCCAGTCCACAGTCCAGTCCAGTCCACAGTCCAGTCTTTCTTTTCCAACTGGCCCACTGATATTTCGCCAATATGAGTGGAAATCATTATCATGGTCAAGTGACGACACGTAGCTCACTTGACTTTGATGATTACTTCCGCTCAGGTGAGTGAGCGTGAGTATGAGCGTGAGGTTGACGAAACATCACGATATCAGACCGGGCATGACAGACTGGGTCAAGATGTCTGGCACATGTCTGGGTACCTGGCTCCCCTTGACTTTTCCTTTAATTGCATCACTTCTGCATTTGTCAAATTTAAACATCAAATAAAAAACTTTGGATCAAGACTTCTGATGTTGGATAAAACATTCATCGGTAAACGTATTGCCTGAGCTATAAGCGGACTGTGACCACACCTTGATATACAGTACTGTGGTTACCCAATACGTCTCGCGTGACACACATCACATATGAATCATATGAGATACATATTGACATAGCACGCATGTCTAATACTACCAACTACAGTAGGCTGCTCAGCCAGAAAGGTTATTGTTACATTCTAACAGAACATTTTGACCGGTTATTGACTTATTTTTACTGATTAAATTGTCACTGTTCAGTGTCTACCTTTATTCGATTGTTACTAGGAATTATTGTTTGTAAAAACAGCTTTACTTCGACTCACTAAACAGGCATTAGTGCGGAAGATCAGCAACAACATTGTAACGATAACAGTTGCACTTGATAAGCGATGATAATTCGGTACACGATGGAATAGTAAGAAGTGAGTGAATAAAGTTAAGTATTTTGTCAGCAAAACTTTGGTGCTGGATCTAATAATATTCTAACAATAAGTTCTTTAGTGTCGGCTTCATGTCAAGGTCAGGGTTTCATGAGTTCATCAGTTTTTGAGTGGAGGGGCTTATATGTAACAGCCGGGAGTTCCTCGATATCCGTTTAGCTATGTTAGCTTGGGATTCCTGTGAACATCCAGTCAAACATTTTTAAGGTCATAACTGTTGTTACTGCGTCATCATTGTGTTTATTTCTTCTTCAAACTCTGACATGACCAAGATTAAACACGATCAGATCCTAATGAAACAAGCAAAAACGAATTACTGACAATATGATAGACAAACATTTAGTCTCGAGAAGAAGCCCACCACTCGTTTAAAGAGACTTTTCGATTCGCAGCTATATCAATATTCATGCTTTACAATGGGACGCTTGTGTTCGATGAGAATAAATGTGAGTACATACGGACTTACAACCAACACCACTCATAACATTGAAATCATCAAAAGAGTAGCAGAAAATTTAAAAATAAATACAAGTTTTCAAGCTTTTAGAGTTCATGACAAGAAAGCTGTTTGCGCGTCCCCATCTAATTCTATGGTTTCATCTTTTTCCTCATGATACGGCAAGAATGGCAGATACTTAGCAACGCGATAATAACTGAGCTTATTCAGACCGAATGGCAAGTTATAAACCTCAATAGAGGCTCTTTCATTCTGCTCGTCACCCTCTCCTTCTGACAGATGCTGTCGCCACGCCTTCAAACCACGTTCTTCAATGGTTCCAGGAATAGTGTTGTCCAGGAACAAAGCAACCAGACAAGCAACTGCCATACTTGTACTCATCAATACAGTCAGAATTTGGTCGATTTCTGCCACACCTATGAAAATTGGAACATTGTTTTAGCCAAACAAGAACATAACAGTCTAATCAATACAAAATTGTGCTTATTGACAGTTCTCAATATGAGCCCGCCTGCTTAGTACACCTTACCGTTCTATGATAGTTATCTCATTTATTATGTATTTGATTGATTTAAATATGAAGGGGATTTGGGCTGTCCATCTTTATCAATCAATCAATTAAGCAGTAAGTACGTTTTATGTTTTGCAATGTACTAGTTATTATGATCTGATATTAGAGAACTAATACACCGCTAACACGGGTCCAGAGAAAGAGAGCAAGATTTCGGGATTAAGAACATTAAACGTGCAAAAAAGGAGCCCAAATATTGAATAAAAAATGAAAAAATCTTACCAGTCTGAATGGCTTTGGGATGGTTGTTCATGTAGTGTGGAAGAGCCAATCCAAACACCAGCGAGAACCCGACAATGAACAAGTTTCTGGAGGAATTCAAGTCAGCGAACTGAAGATTGGAGATTCCAACAGCGGCAATGATTCCAAACATGACCATGTACACTCCACCAACAATGGGATCAGGAATGCTCATAAACAATGCACCAAGTTTGCCAAGAATACCAACTATCATCATGACAACAGCACCAACCTGCACAACCCTTATACTGCCAACCTGCAACAGTTAATTCATACAATATTTAATAGACACACACACTTTTGGGAGGGGAAAAATGCAAATATTACCAGGACAAGAGAACCACCTTGAACAACCCTAACACTACCAATCTGCACACTGAGAATTATAACATTAGACTAGTCCATGATGTAGAACCATCATGATTATCATCATCATCGTCATCATCATCATAAATTCTCATAACTTGCTCCCATGACATCCCTAAGTCCTTATATTCTTTTTTGGATAGTGCTCCTGTATAATTTCATATGTCTCCCCTTCCTCCTGGTTCCTTGAGAGTTCCACTCGAGGGCCAGGCAGGTGAAGTTACTCAGTGGAAGGTTTCTTTTTTCGGATGGTATATTATATTCTCTCTTTCTTCGTACGCTGCCACAACTCCTCGTTTGAGACCTTCCTTTAACACCACCAGTTTAGTCTAAGCTACTTTGTGATTTATTGACTTCGCAAGTTAAAAGATTGTTCATGTTTTCCCACTTATTACGCCTGAGATACCCATGCCCATTGGTGCACAATAACAATAAAAAAACAGCCACTACCTTTGTTATACTGATGGCTCCAACGTTTTCACTGTATGACGTGGTACCGTTTCCAGACCCAAAAGCGCCTGTCAATAAACAGCCGATCCCCTCCACCCCAATACCGCGATTAACAGCGTGCTTTGGGGGTGGGGGTGCTCCTGCTAATCTTGCGCAGGCGTAGTAATCTCCAACAGATTCAATGATTGAGGCCAAGACTCCAGCAAGCATTCCAAACACCCCTGCGGCACTCACAGTGGGTGTACCCCACTGGCCTGTCAATAAAGAACAATTATACACGTGAGATGAACCTCACACCACGACGAATAAACCAGAAAACTCCACTTACCTGGGTACGGGAATCTGAACCATTGAGCTTCTTTTAGTACTGCAATCCTAGCATCAGTTCTGGCTTTGTATTGAGGCGTGTTAGGATCAGACGGAAATCCTCCCGCCACGGTGATAATACCACAGATAGCCCAAGATGCCATGATAGCAAGAATAATCTGTGAGGTGTAAATGCAGATGTATAAAAGTGACCTTGTCTGTCAAAGCGTACAAAAACGGAAAGCACATTTTGAAACTGATTTGGTATTTGAATATAATGTAGTGTGACTCCTGTGCACTCACAGGAAACAGCCTGAACATTGGGTAATGGCCGATGTAACGACCTCCTCTTGACCGTTTGAACCCGGGAAATGGAATCTTGATGTTGGTTAGATATTGTGAAAATATGGCAATCAGAGCGATGGTCCTGAAATTATACAATAAAGAATGTCAAAAAGTTGCGATGTTTTTGTGTTTTAATTAGTAATAATCATTTAATCACTGGACGCTTGCCAGTGCTTTTGAATAAAGGATCAAGTCCTACGCTGTGACTGCTGCCCATGCACAGGGAAATACTCAAAATAATAGAAATGGGTACCGCTTTTATGCGTAAATTTATTTTATGCAAAAATACCCTTCAGTGTAACGTTGGATTCTACAGATGAACCCTTATAATGACCAATAAATGACCATAAGATCTACTTACATCATTGAAACTCCCCAGTGGTTACCTGTGACAATAAATTAAAAACCAGCAACTCAACAATTTGCACTTCTTTAAAAATAAATTGTAATTCCACGAGCAGAACACAACAACACTTCATTTGTTAAAATACTTTTATTTACATGATGTCTTTCTGTTGATAACATAAATTAAGATCAATTAGCGTCAAACAAAGTAATCCATCTCAGAGTGACTTACCAGCGTGTTCTGCTGCCACGTGGAATAGTGCCACGCCCACCAGAGTAATTGTTGGTGCAATTGTCACGGGTCCAATAAAACGAAGTAGAAATCCGACGAGACCAGTGAAACCAAGAAATATTTGAAACAAAGACGAAACCATGATGGCGCCTTGAATCTAAATATACAAAAAAATGTGAAATGTTTCAGTTGTGTCCCTGCCATAAACAGTACAACATTACAGGCGAAGGGCGGGGTCAGGCCATCAGCAAATTTGCAAGAGTCCGCGGAAGGTGCTAAACGTATTACAGTGTAACAAAAAGGAATGATAATTAACTCAGTTATTACTCACCTCTCTCATACGAGGCTTCCAGATGTCACTACCTGTTGTAGTGGAATTCCCGGTTGAGTTTGAACTTCCTATGAGCGAACGAAGACCAAAGAAAATTGTGTGAACGACGCATCGAACAGTTCTCGTCAAGTAACACCTTTAGATTCTTCATTATCCTTATATCAGAGATGTGGTTTGACTATGACAATATCTTAAAACGATTCAGATAAATCTCGTTAAGGGCTTCTGAAGAACGCACAAGACAGATGCGGAGTTTCGATCAAAAGTTGCTTCATTGCAATACGGTAGCTTCAAAGGTTTATAACCTTAATACATGAATTGCTGTACGTTTAATCCGATAAAGTTGCACCCCACCGATGGCCCGTCCATGAGGAGACGAGTGAAGGGACTGTATTGTAATCTTGCAATAATCCGACAATTGTAGTCCTAAGACTGCGTCGCAAAAAATCCTACTGTGCATTTATGCTTACCTACAGAGACACGAAACATTGTACTCTTAATATAACATACCACCAAGGTCTGCAGGACACGCCCATTGAGGAAGAGACAAAATGGCAAATGTGGGAGCCAGAAAGGAAAATGTTCCTCCTTGAACAATTGGCAACCTGAAGTATGAAACACTGGTAAAAACCTCACTAACAAGGTACAGTAGCTTATGCTCAATCCACCATTAGAATTCTATAGTTGGCACAGCTGAAATTTTACAACGAAATCAAACTGAATGTTTTCAAACCATTACTCTATAGTTACATGTTAACTTGGCGATATTAGTCTTAGTGAAAGGAGGTGTAATGACGTACCGAAGTCCAAATGTGGTCTGCAGTAGTGTTACAAGTCCAGAACAAAACATGATCGTACCCAGGACCTCGCTTATTGCTAGGATGTTATTGCCGAAACACATCGGCCCGCTAAGAATGAAGGGAATGGACAATGTAGCTCCTACCATTGTTAAGTAATGCTGAAAAGAAATAAGTTTCATTTAAACGTCGACTTCACATTCAAATCATTTCTTGAAAGTGTGTATCGAAAGCTTCAAAAACCTTTCGGGCCTCAACTGCCAAATAGAAAAGTATGAGGCCCGCAACACATATAAGGCCATTGTTTCAACATGTCCTTAAGATCGAGGCAGATGTTAAACATTTTTTGTTCCGCAAGGAACACACAGCCGTTGGCTAAAAGAAACTGGGAAATGAGGATAAACATGGCGATGGCAAAGGGATCCATGACTAAACATGGCGGAGACAGAAATGGTGGAGATAGACATTTGGGGGCGGAAAGGCTCGCATTCCACAAATCAAACCACAGGATGACTCCCTACATGTAGGAGGTAAGATCACGTCACTAAACAAAACTTTCCAGTATAGGATAGGGTAAGATGTTTAGTTTTTTAGGTTGTAACCTGAGAACAAGGAATTGTTTATAATATGTGCCCTCGTCAACATGCACTTCTTTGAAAGATGCGTCCAAGTTGTTTTACGATGTGTCTTTTTTACCTGAAATCCCAATAAAACAGAAATATACCAGGGTGGATTGTCATCTATTCGGTATGACAGACCAAGTGGCCTTTTCTTGTCATTCTTGGTCGTCTGATCCGCTGATTCCAGCTCAACCTGTTCAGAAAAATGAATAGCTTTCAAAATAAACAAAGGTGAACGCATGTCAAGCCCTCATATTAAGCAGTGCAAAAGTCCATGCGATTAAAATCCCACAATTTGTGAGTGTATAGCTGCTGAAAAGTATTGCTTTTATATATGGACGTCCTTGAAGAATCCAACCAAGCCAGTTAGCGAATGGGCCTGGTTTCTAGCCCACTGACACAAATAGTCTAAAACCGCTTAGTTGATCGGCTCTCTAGGAACCCTCAGTTTCATCAAATGCAGAGTTATGTTGTCCTTATAATGTGCGTGTTTAACCGAGGTAGTTTAATTTGGCAATCTTGAATTAAAAATCATGAACACGAAAACTAAAGCTATTTGTCATGTTTTCACTTACCTTGTTAAGTCCGTTTTCCATTGTGATTTCATCCAACAATTCTGCAGAGACAGGATATTTATCTATTGGATAGGTTTAAATGTGCCACACTCATTTGGTAATACAATCTGTTTGTTTAAGGCACGAAATCGTAAACACGGAACAGAGCCCGGTTGTTAAAAGGTCAGTTGTATGCTTATTATCAGAATACGTGGGTTGACACTTTCCTAAGTGGGTACTGGCCGCAGAGTTTGTTTTTACCTTTTATGGGTTGGCTTTTTCGGAATGCCCGAGTAGATGTAGATAAAATACGGTTTTTAGGAACCCGAAAAGAGTCAGGAACTCGCAATACCTCAGTCAATATATTGCATTTAAAAAGAAATAAAATTTTAGCACGGCAAATACTCGCACAATCACATTTTATCTTACCAACTCTAATAACACTTGTTAGAGTTCAAGTTATTTATCACTCTTTGCATCATCTTACACAAAAGTCCTTACTCGCAAATAGCATGTATATAATCAAGGCGGGATAGGAGTAAAAATCATCAGGCTACAGTAATTAGGATTGAGGAGAAAAAGGCTAGGAGAAGAGGGTCAATTTAAAAATCAACACATGTACAAGAGAGCGGCCGGGTGCTCACACCAATTTAAAATTATATGAATGGTTTACATCATCTAATGCAACTGACACAAGGAAATTTCATATCGTTTCAAAGATTGACGCTATAAGATTCAAGGACCCTCGGCCACCACGGAATATCCCAATCACCAAAATCTGGTCTGAACACACAAAATTGTCACTGACATGAAGTTGTACCAGAATTACAAACCTCAGTGTCCGGCGTAAAATTCTCAATAAACAATACTCAATATTTGCGGGGAAATCCTGCAAATCGGTCTCTCAATCCCCCCCCCCCCCACCCCCTACATAGTCGGTATGCAAGGCGGACGAGGGGTCAAGTGGTAGCAAATATTTCTCTTGCGTGTGTTGAAAGTCTGTAAAAAAGCTCTGCTATAACTGATAGTGATTTGTGTAATATCCGAACATTGCTCATAAATTGGTGCTTTGAGTTGTTGCAAATTCATCGTAATGGAGGTGTGGTCTTAAAGAGAAGTGCAACACAGCAAACGGATACAGATTTGATGCGGATGCTGAGAGCAGACAATGTATTTCAAACACAGCACAAAAAAGCGGGCTATAACCTTCAGAGCACCGCTCAGGAAGGTTTCACAGCCAAATCTTGCGCTTAGTAAGAACTCAAAAGTACAAAATAGGCAGAAAAGGAGGAGATAAGAGTTAGCGCTAAGGCTCATTATTTACTTCGTGACTTGATTAGTTATATGCAAGTCTTGTGGGTTTCTGTTATATGTTACGTGTTACGAGTGATGCGATGAAAAAGTTTCAATCAAATCGTCAGCGTTCCAATGGATCGGTTATGCACTGTGAGTGAGAAGTGAAGAAGTATTGTACTTAGATACTAATACCCCTGCGCTCAACTCCACAGCAAGAAAACCCTGGCCCAATAATGTTAGAATAACTTTACAGAAGAAGTAAAATCAGTGTCGGGCAATAACCAAGCCAAAACACTGAAACACACGTAACTCACCTTATGTCGTGCAAGTTAGGAATCTTAAAACGACTTCCTCAAGCGACATGTTTTAAAGGTACACTGGACCTTAAACTCTGGACTCCACACACTTCCTCAACCTAGAGAAATCAAAACAAAAAAAAAAAAACAGGAAACGAAAACAAAAATGATATTATTCTGAAGAGTGTAAGAAGAGCAGGTCTCAATATTTCTTGAGCAGTGCAATCTTAAACGTGTCCAAAGGATCAATGTTATTCAATGATGGTTTTCGGTAGGAGAACATTATCGCGGTACAAACCAGAGCTGTCACGGCATGATACTTTAGGGACCATTCAATTCACTACAAGTTTCTTGGACAGTGAAATGTAAAACCCAAGTCAGTCTGCGGCGCTTCTTCAGAACACGTGTGTGATTAAAGCCGCCTGTGATCCAACTGATGCTATTATCAAAATCTCGGATCACACACCAGTACAGTGTCCATGTGACTTTCTACTGTACATGTCCTACCACTTCCTCTCCGCAGCGAGGCACAATACTCCTCGACTTATTTCTCATCAAAGCGGCATGTGATCCATGTCCAGTTCTACTGTACATTTCGTTACAATTTGGTTTTAAATACAAAGAATTAGTCCTACTCAGATAATTAGACTGTACTGCACACAACGGTTGCCTGCTGTACAGAAGGGTTTAGTTATGGCTCTAACGCTCCGAATGCGGGCTAGTTATCATTATTCATGATCAATCAGCAATTATAGTTGGCCCCGTGAAGTTGCCAACATTTTTGTGGCTACTGTTGCTATAACAATGCTATCGGTTCAAGTAAGTAAGTAAGTAAGTAAGTTAAGTTCGGGAAAAGTTCGGGAAATGTTCGAGCAACCAACGACGTCCTTCCGATGCCCCGGAAATCTTGAAAACTGATAGACACAGAGCGAAAGTTCTGCAACAAAATCAACATTTAAAGCTAATATAACTAGACGCTCTCGGGAGCGTTCACTCGGGCTACACTTAATAATACCGCTTCGAACAAACGTGAATGTCAGTTTACGCTTAAGGTTTATCAGGAGCTCCTGGGTTTATATATGTTGTATTCTATATGGCTGGTTCCACGACCGCAAAAAACCTACCAGACTGTATATTGCACCGCAATTCTTGTCGACGTCGTGTTTAAGCCGAGTGATTTTATCAGAAATATTTCTAAGGTTTTACAGAAATTTCAGTGATAATTGGGTTTGTTTACTAATCGGATTAATGTTTACCAATCAGCTTCTTTGGTTCCCACGGTAGAAAAACAATTGTGAAAGCTGATGCCATTCATCGTGATTCCAAGTTATCGACGGTGAAGAAGCGATATGTGGGGAAAGACAATAATATTACTCCTCAATCGGATATACTATTCTTCCGATTTCGCCTGTTCCCGCTAATGTATTTCCACACGACCACGCAGGTAAAAAAAACTTGAGTTTGATTAAGAAAAGAATCCAGGCATGATTTTGAAAAGAGGCCTGAGGGAATTCGGGTGACAAACAGTCACCGAGTTAATAGCTTTGTTAGCCGTTTTGTGGTCATAATTACCAAGAACTTTATTATAAACAAACAACAAGTTCAATAGATTTTAGAAACAGTCTTAAATAACATTATGTCTAGCAATCCTTTGTAACGTCAACCGTTTCACCTGCAAGCGTAATCAAACTTTGAGTGTTATCACGCTTTTGTTGTCAAGTCTTTGCCTTGCAACTACTTTCCACGGGACACGCATGAGACAGACCGTAACTGAGAAAACTTCCGCAGAGGTCGTGGGTTGGAATCCCGTTCAGGCTTGAGTTTTTTTCAGGCTTTAATTTCACAGCTGCTTAAGGTTACTGTAGACCTTTAGGGGTGTCTTCCGAAGAATCATTCGTATGCGCGCTGCTTATACTCTAACCATAGAAAAGTATATATCATCGTAAAGCTAATAAAATGTACAATCAGAAGAAATAACTTTTTTTAAGATTTGATTTAATGGTAAGCGCGCGCTAGCCTTCAAACGCAAAACTGACACTATTTGTTAAACTGAATTACCTGCCTTCCTGCTCGCAAGTACGACCAAACAAACTGCACAATGTCAATCAGTAGGTGATAGGCTACAAAAGAGTGTGAGGCTTTTTCGATATTCCGACTGGTTGCCGAGAAAATCTATTTTGAAGTTGGCGAATTGAATATTTGCCGATCTTCGTCACATGAGAGCGCGTAAAATGAGAAGTATTTGAAATATCAAAAAAGCCTCACACCCTTTTTTGCATTGATAACCAAGGAACATTTTGGCCAAATTTCATGAGAATCCGTCAAATCTATATACCCTATTAATTCGCTTGAAGCAAGGAAATCCACGCACTCCTAAAGTTTTAAAGGCTTATCACACTTCATCAAAGCGGCTGTCAACTGGGTCATGCCGCCGACCAATGAAACACGAGCTTCGGATCCCCCCGAGCGCCCGCAACAAAAATAGCTCATTAAATTTGCGGGAAGTTTTGCAGTCGCGGTCGAACACCGTCGAGTGATTGCGGCGAAAACATGGGTTAAATCAACGAGAAAAGCCTCCGGAAAACCAGTAAAGAGAAAAGACACTGATCAGCGAAAGGGAAGAAAAGTTGTGGCGACCTCCAAAGAACCAAACATTCAGTCAACCGAGCGCGATCCAAAACAAAACGTGGTCACACTCCAATTCCTCCGATTCTGTGCTTGCGTTCGATTCCTCGCCACTGGTCGAGTCAGATTCTGCCAAACCAGTGGTAGCAGCTTTCGAAGCCATCAGCTTTAAACTACCGGTACCAACCTCTCTGAAAGTTGAAGGATGTGAGACTCCTGAAACATCGCTTGAAGGCTGGCCAAACCAGGAACCTTTGTCACTGGCGGCGAGGTTCCTCCTGCTTTTATCAAACAAATCGCCTTTCTCCTTTTTCTCCAGGTTTCTTACGAGATTTTGTCTAAGGCTTCTTTTCTCTTTTTGATGAATTCATAATGTAAGTTTTCACGGATTCTACATTAAAATATCACTGATACCAACGGCCAAAACGACGCGACACAGCACAACTTTCAATGTAAAAAAAATATTCAAATGTTTGTAATTTTAATCCCGGATAACATTTGCCGCGAAAAATCAGTAGGCGCTAGATGTGTTTAATGGGATTAGAACGCCTTTATTTGTTTATTAACTCTTCTCCAAAATAGTTTTTCCCCGAAATCTCGCGATCATTGAATGATTTCAAACAACTTTTTTCACCAAACTTTAAATCGATGTTTTAGCTATGTCAGGAGCACAGAAAAAAAAAATTCGCAAAATTCAGCCTTTGAAGGTCTACAGTAACCTTAAGTTGTGTACATAACTGCGATGATCAATTAATGTCATTGCCTATAGATACTGATAGACCGAAAAGGTAAACCTAGACTCGAGCCACCTGTGGTAGTAGCCCGAGTAATAAACAGCGTACCGCCGAAGACATTTAATGCGGAAGACTTATTGGAGTTTTTTGTGCCCTCCAAGACGGCTTTATCAAGATTCCCCAATATTGTTTGTGGGGGATGTCACTTGAGACGTTTTCACCAATCGTACGATTAAACAATCATTCGCCGAAGGCATAGTCAATATTTGTCCCGGGAAACATCAGAACTCTCAGGAAAATAACACTAAGTGATTCCCTCGGGACCATACAGAAGTGTATATTTAGCAATTAATGAATGAGACTTTCGTAGGATATGAAGAATTAAGCGGATCGAAGAAGGTGTTATCCACCCAGACCGTAGGCCGAGGTGGATAACACCCTTCCGAGATCCGCTTAATTCTTCATATCCTACGAAAGTCGAATTCATTAATTGCTTTATTATTTATCAAAATATTTTCAAACACTTAAGAGAAAATGGGCTTAATTTTCACAAATTTCACACCCACCAGCAATATAACAAAATAACACAAGCTCGTCCCCGGGTCTTCTCGGTTAACGGCGAAAACGCTGCATTTTTGACGTCATTTACTCGTTAAAGTCAAAATTCTTCCAAATTTGGTCATCAGTAACAGTAGTGGGAATAAGCGGGGTCTGGGACATGTGTAAATTTTTGTATTATGTTGATTTGCGGATCCGCAAAAAGTTTTCGCAGGAGAGGTCTGGGACATGTGTAAATTTTTGTATTATGTAAATTTTTTATCCGCAAAGTATACGCAAAGTATTCGCAGGGGAGGAAGCCCGAAAATACAACACAGAGATTTTATCAGGTCGTTAGAAAGCCGATGCCAAGCCGATGCCAAGCCGATGCCAAGCCGATGCCAAGCCGATGCCAAGCCGATGCCAAGCCAATATCAAGCCGATGCCAAGCCGATGACAAGCCGATATCAAGCCGATATCAAGCCGATATCAAGCCGATGACAAGCCGATATCAAGCCGATGCTAAGACGATACCAAGCCGATGCCAAGCCGATGCCAAGCCCCACCAAACCTTATACTGCAACCTCCCTTTTCCAACATCCAGAATAAGTTTTACAAAGTTTGAGGAAAGTGGGCGTGGAGAATTCATCATCCCTAACCAAGCCAACCCCCACATAAGTATCCGCAAAATAAAAAAATTTGGATTTTAATGTTAATTTAAAGAATAACTTACGAAAGTATAAATGAAGAATCCAGAAAGATTGAATCTTGATGAATTGAAATTTGTGCAACTGAAAAATATTGTTAAAGAGTTGAAAATTAAAGGACGATCTAGAATGCGAAAAGAAGATTTTATTTATGTGTTAAAAAAATTTCCAGATGAGGAGATTATTAAATTAATACCAAAAGATACTATCAATAATTATGATTATAATTGTGTTCATGGAAAGTATAAATATTTCTGTAAAGAGTGCGGAGGAACACAAATATGTGAACACAATAAAATTAAGTCATACTGTAAAGAATGTAAAGGCTCTCAAATATGTAAACACAAATTACAAAAGTATATATGTAAAGAGTGTAAAGGAAAAGGAATATGTGAACATAATAAACAAAAGAGACAGTGTAAAGAATGTTGTTAATTTTTAAAAATGATTTTAATGTTATTTAAAGATATAAAATAAAATATAAAAAATGGAAGAAGAAATAAAAATTTATGAAATCGAAGAAGAAGGAGAAGAATGCTTTATTATTTTTAAGTTTTTAAATGAAAAAGGTTTTTTAATTCATGAATTTATAGATTCAATAAATGAAGATTTGTTAAAAAAGATAACAAAATATCGTGAATTTATTATTGAACAAAATGGATATGCTTTTTGTTGTGAAATTTGTTTAATAAAAAATGATAAAAATCATAGAGGTAGAATTATTTTGGATCTTGAAAAAGGTTTGGAGTTTAATAAAATATTAATTTATCCTTGTTATGAAAATTTTTGGAATGATTTATTTTTTAATGATGAATATGATCAGTTGGAAATAAATTATATTATTTTTGATTCAATAGATGTTGAAATAAGAATAGATGGTTATTGGTTAGAATATAAAAAGAAATTACTCAAAGACTTGCATAATGAACTAATTATTGTAGCATGGCACCCAAAAAGAGTTGTGGATTGGTGTTATGATATTGAGGAGCAAGAAATTTTTAATTCTTTACCGGATGAATAATCTTATATAATTATGTTATATAACCACTCTTTTAGGTTACATAACAAAAATTTACCTAAATCTTAAACTAAAAGTTATGGGAGAACCCATCAGATCAAGTTTTTTCCATTCGTTATCTAAGATGGTTAAATCAAAATGGTTTATTAGGTTATCATATTTTCGAACTGGAATTGTTGGATAATCCTTTGAGGGTATGTTTGCAAGTAGGTTTGATGGTGTGAGTTTCACAAGTTCACCATATTTGGTTTTATTCATATATGAAGACTTATTATCCACTATACTACACATAAGTCTCAGCGGTTCCTTAATCTGTATATTTATGGGGTATAATACACCTGGATTTATAACTTCAGGCACTCCTAAACCAACCGCTAACCCTCTCGTAAGTATAATGTTAAAGTTCTTATTTGAATATAGATAGTCAACAGTATCAGTCTCAATGATTGCTATCTTTGCCTTATCAGTATCATTAAGAAAGATCGATTGAATATCACGCAACGAATATGTGCCGGGTGGTATTATCATGAGTTGATAATTCTTATCATTGAATAATCTCTGTGGATCCTTGAAATTAATCAATCTTTTGGTTTGTATATTACAATCCAGGAGTTGTATCTCCCGAAGATTTTTCAGCGGAGGATCTAAATAAATCCTTGTTTCAGACTCATACATGGTAATGCTTAACATTTTGTTTTGATTACATCATATTCATCTTTAAATTTCCATTGACGTAATCACATTCCTGAGCGACGTTAGAAACCGACCTTTTTGAAGTAAACATAAAATCTACTTTTCGATTTCAAATCCACTTTACATTTTGCTTGTTGCTATGTCGTAAAAGTATGCAATCTATTGTTCTACACGTGAACACTAATCCAAAAACAATGATAATCACGTGAAATAGCCATGAACTACCGAAATAGATACCACGCAAATACACTAGAGACAATTATAAATGCTAATATATTATCTTCATGTTGCGTGGTCACGTACGGCTTTACGCGCGGCGAGTCTGAGCCTTTGGCAGGCTTTTCATTTTGCGTTGGAGAGATTTTTGGTTTCGGATTTGTCTCAACTATTGAATGAGGTAACTTTAACTTTGAAGATCCCATGTTATGACTTATTCCAACCGGTTTTGATTCCACGTTTAGCGAATTATTTACTCCAAATTTCATATCATTAGTCGCTTTCATAAGTTTGTTATTATATCCAACAACGCTTTCAGTGTTGATTATCATATTACTTGGCATCAACCACAAACCTGGGGCAATAGCTAAATCAAGCCGTAATTTCGCTTCTTGTACAGCTAATTGATATCTTTGGATAGAACTAGAAATGTCATTCTCAATCACACTACTTTCAAATAAAGCTAAGAATTCTTGTTGCGTCTCGATTGCTCCACCGCCATTACCATAAATCGAGTTTCTAGTATTAACTTGTGCACCTAATATACAATAAACAAAAGCCTCCGCGGATCGATTCAATCTACCGAGTCCAGCTTTAGTGAGCCCATGTCCACTTGTTGGAATAAACCATGCATATCTGTAATCACCAAAGACATCATTACGAATAAATGAAATTAATTTAACGTGATTATAGTCTGCGTCCTTTTTAAAAAATTTTTGTAATCCTTTAGCAACAGTTTTTTCTCTCTCAGTTAGGTCATCTGAAAATTTATTATCACCACCAGGATATTGGCTTTCTTTGGGTGAACTTTCATCGTATTTATAAAATATATCTCCCAATCCATTGTTTGTTCCAATTTTAAACCTAAAATCTTCTGTATTACTAATCCCAAATTCTGCACACAAACGTTGATATGCTGCTTTACTATATGGATTATTGTTTATTACAAATGGCTGCTCATCGGGTAGAGGAAGGCTCAATTCATATAATATTCGCCTTATTGTGAAATATATATGAAACTTAATGAAGCTATTCACTACTTTGGGATAATTTAAACTTTCAAAAGGACTAATCCCACAACCAGATGTTGCACACCAAACTGCAAAGTTAAGTTGTTGCGGCCAGTAATTGAAATCTTGTGAGTTCAACCATTTCTTGCTTTGTTTTCCAGATTTGAAAGTCACAATTTGATTTGTAAATATGTTTCTCATTGGAGCTGTGAAATTCTTTGTATTTGAAACATATATATCTAGTGAGGTTAGCATTTTTGTTATGTCACTTGTAAAGTCATCAAAGTTAATAGCTGGTATAGGATAACTTTGGTTAGTCATGGTTAAACTCTTTGGGAATGAACTCAAGTTATTCGATTCACTCAGGCCCAAATCTTCCCATAACAATTTTTTCAAATTAGGAGAAAGATTATCAGTCCATGTTTTTCCAGTAGGATCATCATTAGACATGACAGTCATCTCATTATATTTCCACCTAATATAGCCACCATATGAATCATTCACAAATGTAAATTTATCAAGACTAGCTTTTGGGTATCTATTTTTGAAATTCTCGAATAACATCTTATTCTTTGTGTTTCAGATAATCTGGTCTTTAGATTAAGAATAAGATGTAAAGTATTAATCTTCAATAGTATTTCTAATACCAGCAAAACAATTACACCCCACATCAGTTTTTTCATATGAAATTTTTAATGAGCGGGAGCGGTTAACTCTTTTAATAGATCTGCTCGAACTTCTCTTCTTATCTGTGACATGTTTAAGTTTTTTTCTGTATCTCTCCTAAATTTTTGGCGAACTTCTAGTTTTAGTTTTTGAAACTTTTCCAACTCTGCTAAAATTATAGAAAATTCTTGATCGGATATAACATTATCTTTCAATGCCTTTGAAACCAAGTCGTTAATGGTGTTTAATTTTGATTTCGCTATAGAAACAGTCTGTTCGTGTTTACTAACTTTATTTGAAAGTCTTTTTGATGCTGCACCAAATCCAACAGATACTCCACCACAAATTCCACCTACAACACCCAACGGAACACCAATAATAGCCCCAAAACCGGTAAGAGAAGTTCCAAGTCCACTTGCAGATAGAATAACTGAAAGCACACCACTACAAACACTAATTTTTGTAAATATTCCTCTTGCTCTATTGTATTTTTTCCTTACATCTTCATAATGTTTAATTTCTCTCTCAAGATTTTGTAATACTTCACTTGATTTTTGTAGTCTGAAATTGACCGGATCTGAATTATTAGGTAATCCAGGGTAAATTCTATTGTATTCATCCATATTATATTTTACTACTCAACATGATATCTTTAAATTTGTTACTTTCTCTTCTTTTTTATACTTTCCACAAAATATAGAACCACAGCCATTATCAAAAGCCAAGCATTTTCACCTAAAAATCCAATAACCTGCCCAGCTGTTTTGAATAGAAAGCTCACGATAGCTCCAACCATTCCTGGTAATATTTCACCAAGTTTTTTACCTAAAGTTTTCAACCCATTACCAACACCTTTTCCTAATTTGGATAGGCCTTTTGAAAGATTGGAAACTATAACTCCAATTATAACACCAACAGCGCTAACAACAGAAAATACTGTAAACCCGTACTTTTTAAAGATGTATTTTAATCTCTCACGTAATGGTAAATTTTTAAGTATTTCTTCTTTTCGCCCATCAATATCTGATATTTGTTCTTCTATAGAAATTGTTTTATTTCTAATTTGTTCATTTAATTTATCAACCTCTGATTGTAATCGCTCTTTACTTTGCTCTAAATTTGATAAATTTAATTTACCCTTCTTATATTTGTCTATTTCCTCTTTGTATAATTTTACTTCATCCAAAAGCTTCTCACCTTGTATTTTTAATTCTATATTCTGTTTAACAGTTTGATCAAAAAGACTTTTAATCTCAGATTTTTCTACCTGCTGTCTCTCAATGAATTCACGAAGTTCTTTTTCTTTTTCAATATATCGCTCTATCTCCTGTGGGTGTGTATTTATTTCTACCATCAACCCCTTTGCGATATTATTTAATTCCTTATTTTTTTCTTTTTCTTCATTTAATTGTGATGTGGCATCATTATATTTTTCAAACATTGTTGAATAATCAGCACCTAGTTCTTTTCTCATTGTTTTTGGCAAATCTTCAAGCTTAAGATTTCCATCTTTATCAAGTATTATATGTGCAGCGGCATTAGTCCTATTACTATATTTTCCTATTATACTTCCATCTTTTCCAAATTCAACATTAAATGTTGCAACATCAGGATTGAAGCCTGGTAAATAACGTTTGAGTTTTTGAACTGCTTCTTGCCTTCTATCATATTCCTCATCTCTTTCTCTAATATTTGCTGGGTTTTTCTCTTCATCTTTTATTTCCCATTGAAGCCTTTTTCTTTCAGCCATATATTCTGAATAACCAAGATAGCCCTGATCAACAGATGTAGATGTATTTGGACTTTGGTAAAATGTGTTATCACCGTCATCATCATCATCATCATCATCGACTAAATCTCGCCTTGGAGGTGGGGTTCCCGGTCGGCGATTTGGAGGTCTACCCGGAGGGGGAGTATCACCATAATCATCATCATCATCATTATCTCTTGGTAAATCCTCTAATGGTATATCTCCTACTTCTGCCATGATTTTTTACTCATCAGTAAGAAATCTTTAAACTAATCGCATACAATTACCTAAAAGAATTTACTAGTCATATAACCTAAAGCCAACATACCACCACCTACATATGCCATTTCACCCATCTTTTGATTGTTACTAGGTCTATAATAATCAGAGAATTTTGGTTCTTGCATTTGTTCATATAATGCAAATTGTTCATTTGTAGTTGAAATATTTTTTGATGCTTGATATTTTTCATCTTTTTTCTTCATTTTCCAATCAATTAGTTTTTGTCTTTTTTCCTGATATTCTGCATAATCTCTTTGATATTTTTCCATTGCTTTATCGTGTCTTATTTTTTCTGTATCAGTTTTATTTCCTGATAAATATTTTGCGAGATATGAACCGCCAACAAATGCTGTTGCATTTAATACAGCTCCTCCAATCATAAATGCTATTGTTGCCATTTTTTATATTCGTTAATTTGGAAGTATCTTTTGTTCCTCTAAATATGTTTTTAGATACATACTACCTGATAATACAGCAACCCATTTTGCATAATTTGTAATACTTGAGGATGGGTCGTTCATAAATGATTCTTTCATCATCTTTTTGGCTACATAACCAACTCCAGATGCCAATCCGATAAGGACTGCGGAATCAGTAACAGTTTTCACAAGTTTATTTTCGTTTGACATGATTTTTTACTACATCAGTAAGAAACTTTTAAATGACTTTATGTAGTAAAAAAAAAATAATTAGTAATTACATCATTCCAATTTTTGGGCGATCTAGGGCCGGCGCTTGAGTATTTGTTTGTGGATTATGAACCTTTATGGGTGGGGCTTGAAAAGGTTGTGGTATTTGTGGAACTTGAGATAAATCAGGTATCCTATTAGAATATTCAGACCTGGCTTTTTCCTGATATCTCATAAAAAGATCAAATGCTGTAAACCCTAATCCAACAACAGATAAAACAGTAGTAAAAGATAACTCTGGTAGCCATGATTTCGATTCACTGTATGTATTTTCATTAGTCTCTTCTTCCTGTTTTATTTTTTCTTCTCGTTTCATCTCCCTGGCTAATGCTTCTTTTGCTTTTTTATTATATTCGGCTAATTTCTTACCAGCTTCTACTTTTTTAGGATTTTTTGCCTTTTTTCCTGTAGTTTTTTCCTCTTCTTTTGGAGGATCTCTTGTAATTTGCTCAACAACTTCTTCAGACATTATTTTACATATCATTAAGAAATCTTTAGACCACTTAGTAGACAGTATCAGTACCGCTAGCATCTTGTCCAGTTTTGTTAGAATCATCTGTATTTGTACTTGAAACTTGCTGTATTTTTCCTATTTTAACATGCTTAGCAACCTGAAATATACCGCTAGCAAGTGCTGCCAGTCTTCCTGATTTCAATGCTAAGAGCCCTACAATGTTTGTCAGTTCACGATTAACCAAATCATCATTCTTCAAATCATCACAAAGAGATTCTATATCATCTACAGGAACCATGTAAGAAATAACTTTAGAAATTAATTTAAGAGATGAATCTACCAACCCACCATTAATTTTCTTACCCATTACCGCTTGATAACGATTAAAATATTTTTCAATATCTTTGTCTGATAATTTTTTTATATCGCCCAGACTCATATCTACCCCTAAATATTCCTTTGTGGTTCCAAGAGCTGCTAGAATAGCTAGTGATTCTTGTTTAATTTCAATATCATCATTATATTTTACCCCAGTTTTTCCTTCTTCTTTTATCTCAGGTTGTTCTTCTATATAATCTTCAACGCTTGTCATCTTTTGTGATAATACATAGGTTATTTTTAAATCACTTCGCTACGCTACGTTTGGAATTTCCAAATAACAATTGAATGGGTAACGTAAACATAAACATAGTCTAGAATATTTTTCAGTTTTCAGGAGTTGTACAAATTTTTTACCAGTTTCAGAATCTAAATCACCTCCATAATCTTCGAAAAGCATCTTCATACCTTTCTGTGATGGGTTATGGAATGAAACAACACAAGCTACATTTTCACGGAAAGGTTTTGCAATTGATGTTAATTGCTGAGTGAGAACCCAAACTGATAATCCGTGATGTCTTCCGGAGAATGCTAAATCTATAAACTTGTTTGATCGCTTCTTCAGATCATTAGATACAGCACAATCATCTAAAATTATTAGTGTATTTGTTCCAGAGAATAAAGTTTGACAATCATTTAACAATTCATTAATCTCATCAATGTTACTAGCATCTGGTGATAATACAAAGAAACGTTTATCTCCTCGAGCAAAATTATGATAAGTTTTATTCTTAGAATAAGTTGGGCATATTAAAACAATGTAATCAAAAATTTTTCGGAATGGCCCTCTTAGCTGATTGATGAGGTACTTTGTTTTTCCACAATTTGTTGGGCCGGTTATGATACAATGGAATGGTATTTTTTCTCGTAGTTCTTCCATGATTTTTTTGTATCATAACATAATATTTTTTTAAATTCGCTTCCAGCTTCGCTGGGGAGGGCTCCGCCCGATCGCGGGCCCAGAGGGTTTTAGTACTTAATGGAGCGTAAACCTGAATTCATAATCTCCATCATTGCATCAGCTACAACAAACATATGACAGGTTATAGTGCCAGATCCACTTTGTTTTCTTTTAATTTCTAGTTTTACACCATCTTGTGTATTGTTTAATGCTAGACCACCTCCATGAATACCATTATCTGGGTGAGTTCTCATATCAACCCAAAGAGCAAACTTATCAGCATAAAAATCCTTTTCCTTTACCGACTGCCTCCCTTCGGTCAGTCCAAATCTTTTCTTCACTGACTCCCACAGATCTGATGGAATCATTCCCTTAGAGTATAAACGATTTGGTACACCATCAACATCTATATTAATCGAGGTTATGCCTGGATTGTAAAAATTCTCAGAGTTTCGTGCTCCTGCAGCGAATGGTAATGTAAACAAACATAATATCCCTGTCATTGATCTTCTAGGCAAATTAATATGCTGATTGATAACACCATCACCACCTATTGAAAAGGTAAAAGTTTTGTGTAGAGTAACATTTTCATAAAAGAATCCTTTTCCAACCTGATAAGCTGCTTGTGCCTCGCGAGCCAAGTATTCACTTGAAATGGAGGAATATTCTAACTCAAGGTTTTTGATTGAATAAGATGGAGTCTTAGTAGTGTCAGAATAAACAACAATATCATTAATTGGAGCAAGTGTAATCTCAAATATTAGATGATGATCTAGAGCTTTTGGGTAAAAAACTCCATGTTCGTTTAGAATAGGATGGTTTAGTGGTATACGATACTTGGTGTTATGTACTGATGCAAGAGTCACTGCCTTAACATCTTGTGTTTTCTTATCACCCGCATTTGTCCTTAGCTTTCTCATGTTTTCAGAAGAAATACCTTGTTTTAATCTATCTTCGCGTTCTTCATCTGTTAAGAATAAGTCATGATAGGTTTGAAAAAGATCATATCTTTGAGTATCCTGTAATGTTTCACCGCCAAAAAGAACTCTAAGTCTAGATACAAGATTACTACCTACATTATTCACGAGTGTGTTATTAGCATGCCCATCTACATCCAAGTCAAATAATAAAGATACACTTCCTGGTACAATCACTAAATTCTCAGAAAGTTTTGGAATATTTATATATAATGTTTCTCCGGGGCTGGCTGAGGATGGATTTAATGTAATTCTATTCAAAGTTGATTCTGCTTTCAACCCAAATGGTTCTCGTGGAATTCTGTTTGGATTAATTTTTTCAGACGTCATATTTAATTTATAAGTTACTTTGGTTAATCTTTAAACCTCTTGGGTAGCTGAATTGATATTTTTTTATTCTCTAATTCTTCAATATTTTTTACTAAACTTTCTCTTACTCCTTCAATTACAAGCATTACATTAAAAAGTTCATCACCATCTTCCATATTGCGAATTTTTGAAATTAGAATTTTTTTCATCATATTAATTTGGTATTCGCTAAAATTTATTTTTTCTTCCTCCATTGTAATTTATAAGGTACTTTGGTTAATCCTTAAATGAGTTCTACTTTATCAAAAATATCGGCGGAGCCGGCCCCGACTTTAAGTCGGATATATTATTCAACTGAAGGATATTGGAAAGGATATTCTGCAATTCCTAAATTAGCTGAGAAGGCGAAAGTAAGTGAAGATGAAGCAAAAAAATGGTTAGAAAAACAAGCAATATGGCAAATATATCTACCAGCACCAAAATATATACCTAGGCCTCACTGGGCCGTGGATAAACCAAATCATATTCACCAAGCAGATTTATTATTTTTACCCCATGATAGAGTTGGAAGAAAAACATATAAATATGCATTAGTTGTGGTTGATATCGCCTCGAGATATAAAGATGCGGAGCCATTAACATCAAAAGAAAGTCGAGAGATATCAGAAGCCTTTACAAAAATATATTCTAGAAGATTGAAATACCCTAAAACATTAATGGTTGATCCTGGAAAAGAATTTATGGGCGAGGTTTCAAAACTTATGAATTACCATAATGTGAAAATACAAAGAAGTGAAGCTGGAAATCATAGAGCACAAGCATTTGTAGAAAGAGCAAATAGGACATTAAGTGAAAAATTATTTAGTCATCAATATGCGCAAGAAATGATAAGCGATGATCGATCCAGAGTATGGGTGAAACGATTACCAGATATTTTGAAAACTTTGAATAATACACCAACGAGAATAACAGGTAAAGAACCTGATAAAGCTATAAAAATGAAAGAGGTTGATATTACTCCTAAAAATTATCATCGAGTTGTGGGTCTTGATGAGGTTAGACTACCTCTTAGTGTTAAAGTTAGATATTTATTATCTCCTGGCGAACTCGAGGGTGGTGAAAAAAGACGAGCTACAGATCCTATTTGGAGTATCAAAGTTTATGATATTAAGCGTAGTGTCGTTTCATCAAATCAACCAGTTTTATATTATTTGGTGGATGGGCCAAGACGCGGGTTTGTTAGAGAAGAATTACAGGTTATACCTCATGATACAGAACTTCCGCCCAATTCTGTTTTGAGACTATAATGCCCGTATGCAAAAGTATGTATATTATCTTTACAAATTTCTCTCTTATCATCATCACAAGACAGTGCAACTTTATTAATTGTTTCTGAAAAAACGTCGTGCTTATGGCTTCTTAATACATTCATCTGTCTCATTTGCGGTTTTTTATTGAATAGGCAATCCTTATAATCATTAAAGCTTATTGTCTTTTTTACTACTGATGTCTTTACACCTTTATCCTTTTTTATCTCTTCACCTCCATCCATCCTGTATGAGTATAACTTGGCTCTTAGACCTACAAATTCAGCTATCTGTTTGCCGCCAGCCTCATCTTTGAACATATTGATGACTTTTTTGTTTATACCCACCTCAATACCTGATGGATGGTTTTTAGGAAAATTGGAAGTGTCAAACCTTTCCCTCACATCTGGGGCAATGTCCTTGTAGAAATCTTCCGTTTCTATCAAATATGCGAGACTATCAGTATCTGTAAAAAGCAATTTAACCTTTTCGCCGTATTTAGGTTTAATATAATTATAATGAAAGTTGTACATTATTGTTTTACTTAGATCCAGAATGCACATACCCAAGTAAACGGGTTTATTGAATACTAGCTTTGTTTTCTTCATGTGAATGGCCACAAGATTTTCGCAAAAGATAGTACGATGCTGATAGTTAGGTTTTGATATTAATTTTTTCGAATCTTTTTCATTCGTAACTAATCGCACATCCACCCTTTTTCTAATGTTTTCCATTGTTTTACCAAATACGGAGTTATTCATAAGTTTGAAGAAATCTTTCTCAAAATCGTTATTTCCTTTAGCTCTTAAGTTTGTATTCAAGCCAATGTATGGTTTTAACCAAGCTGACTCTTTGAATGTAATGCCTCTATGAATTTTTGTAACTTTTAATCCAAGACTTTCGTAAAGTTTTAGTGTTTCATGATGAACAACATACTTTACCTTATTGTTTAGATTTGGAATCAATTTCTCAACCTTATTAATGATAAGTCTCTCTGGAGCGAGGGGGTAATCATTATGTAAATCATGAAGGCTAGTTGGGTATTCCAAATCAACCTCTATTATACAGGAGATATTTTTCCAGTTTTTAAGATCTTCTTTAGGTATCCATCTAAAACCGTGTGTAGGTAGTTTTTCGCTCATTCCCCCACCATATAGATTGTTTGCGTCGAGATATGTAATATACTTTGTTTGCAGTTTTGGATCATATTCGTTCATGTAGGGGTTGTTAGCTTTCCCATATCTAGTGGAAATCATAGATACGCCGCCGCGAATACCTCTCTCAATCATAAGCAACATATCTATGTCAGTTAGCAACTCTAAATTTACTTTTGTTTTCTTTAATGCTGCATCCCAAGCTAGTCCAGGCGCTGTATAATAGTGTGCAGGATCTAATCCGTAGTTTTTACTACAAACATCTCTAAAATTCTCGAATACATCTGCTAAAAGTAATACATCCGACACAAGATATAGGTCGTGATATTCCCTCATTGTTTTCATATTGAAGGTTTCCCACACCTTTTTAGCATGCTGGTAGTTATCTTCTGTTATATCTTCATCGTTGAGTTTTGAGTAGAACGCTTCTTTAGGCGGAAGTTGAGTTGCGTTGAGTTTATCGAGGCTGTCAATATGATCATATGGATATACACCCTTTCTCAGTAATAACTTTAATTCTTCACCTTCAAAATACTTTGTAATTTCATTTAAGTTTTTATCTGTTGGATTAAGACACCTACCTTTTATTACACCTTTACAAACATCACACTTTCCACATTTAGTAAGATTACTAGATAAATTATCTAGACTTGACGCCATAAATTTAAATGAATCTATGAATCTAATATCTCGTTTTACCTCAACACACTTGCCTTCTTTATTTGTAAATGTATCAACCACAATCTGTTTTGTGAAAGAAATATACTTTTCCTCATTGTTAGGTATGCAGTTTATATTACCTTTTGTTGAACCAAGATTCTTGATAAAAAGATGCGCGTCATATCCAGATAGGTTGTGAAATATTACGGGAAAGAACTTTGGAATCTTGTAATTTAAGTTGCATTCATTATGAGCCGCTCCTCTATACTTTCCTGTAAGATGGCAATGATCTAATACCTTATCTTCTCCCAATTCTTTCTCACAGATATGACAGTGAGTAGCATTTTCATATTCTTTTTTATCCATTTCTGCCATATTTCTCACCTTCTTATGGTATTTTGTCTTATTGTAAATTTTTTTAATATCCTGCTCTAAATTATCTACAAATATCTGCGAGATATCATCATCTGGGGATTCTGCGGTGTATTGTACAAGCTCGGGTGGAAATATTTTATCATCAAAAGATTTTATGAGATAACTGAATCCTGATGGTTTGTGTTTTTGGTATTGATTAGTAAAACTTTCTCTTTCATCTGGTGAGCAGGTGTGTATTTTCTCTGTGTAACACTCAAAGTCCGCATATACAACAAATGGTACACGCATTTTTCTATTGAAGTTCTTAAAATTAATAAACTTAGGATTTCCATCTTTATCCATTGGCATAACAATCTTGACTTCTTCATTTGTAGAGCAATATTCAAGATGTTTTTCTAATGAAGTTTCTGACTGGAATGCGTTTAGACATCTAGGACAAAAGTACATCTTTGATTTATGTTTACTAACTTTTGAGGCTAACAATCTACTAATATTCTTTATCCAGCAGTAGTGATTATTTTCACCTTCTGATATTAGAAGTAGGTTGATTAGATAACCTTTTTGTTTTTTACTTATTCTTAGCGGACATACATCACCTTTATCATATCCGTAAACATTAATAGTGTAGTAGGGGTTTTGTTTTTCAAACTTGTTAATTTGTTTTAGTGAGGTAGGAAACTCCATTCCCGACCAGTCAAAGTTCTTTGAGTTTTCCATCATTTGTTTGTTTAGTCTTTCTGGATGAATTTTTTGTATGTAAACTGCAGAGGTTACAGCCCACTTAAAACACTCATGATCATTTTCATTCTTAACATTTATAATAGCCTTCTTTTTTGCTAATATTTGTGGTAATTCAATATATGAACTTCCAACAAGCGGCTCGAAGGGGTCAATGCTTATATCAAAGTATTCAACTTGATCGAATTGCCAACCAGAACCTTTATTTTGAAACTTTGCAACCTTTTCAAGTTGGTAATCTGTCATTGTATCGAATAATTCAGATAAATCAGTTGAGTCAGTAATCGTTTCTGGTTTTTTGGTATGAAAGGGAGGAGATGCTTCATCAATCTGCCCTGTATTTGGATTCTCTTTTATAAATTTACATTGAAAGATGAACTTAATTTTGATTGGTTTCTTTTTCTGGTTAATTAGATTAAGAACTTTTGGTTTTATTTTAATGATAAATCTCTTTGGACCATACCCCATCTTTCCATCTATCCTATAAGTTTTCAGATATCCCCTCAATGCTGTTTGTTGTTCATTAAATGTGAAAAATTCTTTTCCATATTCAGTGACTGGTTTTTTAAACGTTCGTGTAAATCTTTCCTTCAGACTTTCTTTTGGTGTAAAACGTTTTCTTATTTGATCAGCCTTTTCACTCAAATTTTCTTTTTGATTAAAACGTTTAAATATTTTGTTAAACTCTTCCTTCATACTTTCTATTCGTTTGTCTACAATCTTTTTGGAAGGTTCTGGTATATAAGATTGTATCCAATCTGCAAACTCGTTAATATCTTTAATTATTGGTTTTTCTACTCTCCTTTTCAAATTTTTAATTGGAATTTGGGGGGGTTTTAATTTTTTAGGTTTTAAAATTTTGACATCAATATTAGGTATTGGCTCATCAAGAATAGGCCTTTGTCTCTGAAGATTACGCATCTCTTCCATAACTTCTGGAATATCACTCAATGCTTCAACTAGTTCGCGTTTACTTCTCAAATTAGAAAATCCCCTACCAATGTGTGCTCGGGCAAGTTCTTTCAATTCTACAACTTTTTTCTTTTGCAACTCTTCCATTTATACTTTCGTAAGTTATTCTTTAAATTAACATTAAAATCCAAATTTTTTTATTTTGCGGATACTTATGTGGGGGTTGGCTTGGTTAGGGATGATGAATTCTCCACGCCCACTTTCCTCAAACTTTGTAAAACTTATTCTGGATGTTGGAAAAGGGAGGTTGCAGTATAAGGTTTGGTGGGGCTTGGCATCGGCTTGGCATCGGCTTGGTATCGTCTTAGCATCGGCTTGATATCGGCTTGTCATCGGCTTGATATCGGCTTGATATCGGCTTGATATCGGCTTGTCATCGGCTTGGCATCGGCTTGATATTGGCTTGGCATCGGCTTGGCATCGGCTTGGCATCGGCTTGGCATCGGCTTGGCATCGGCTTGGCATCGGCTTTCTAACGACCTGATAAAATCTCTGTGTTGTATTTTCGGGCTTCCTCCCCTGCGAATACTTTGCGTATACTTTGCGGATAAAAAATTTACATAATACAAAAATTTACACATGTCCCAGACCTCTCCTGCGAAAACTTTTTGCGGATCCGCAAATCAACATAATACAAAAATTTACACATGTCCCAGACCCCGCTTATTCCCACTACTGTAACTGGTTATGGTGAATTAAACGTGTGCTTTTAGCCAATCAGAATCGGGGAAATATTTTGAATAATAATACAGTATAATGGTTTACACACCATCCGCTTTGTAAAAGCAGGAGCCACATGCAGTCTTTGACGGTCTACTTTTATGTTTACTGAAGATTTGAGAGTCAGTTCTTACCAATCAATGACCCTCGGGGGGGGTACTTGCAGAAAAATTGGGTAGGGGTGTGCGGTCCGCTTCCAAAACCCTTACCTTATTTATGACCAAAATCTGCGATTTTCCCTACCCTATTTATGACCTGACCAAAACTTGGATACCCTATTCATAAACATAATTTGTAAAAGTCTGCGTAGCAGACATTAAATGAGGGAGCCGGGAGATGAAGGCAAAGCTCGGATGAAGGAGAGGGGCATGATGAAGAAATATCTTCTTCCCCTGAATTAAAAAAAAAAACGAATTCAAGACGAGTGCAAAAATTGATACGCTTATGACCAAAACGGCTGAAAAACCAGACCCAAACTAACGAAACGTTTTCTAAAGATACATCCGTTTTATTTTGAAAGTTGAATGACTGGCTACTCGACGCCTCTCATTGTTTGATGTGGTCCTTGGTACTACGAGGCGTAGGTGACTGAAACCAGAAACCGCATTTGTCTCAGGGCACGTACCTTCCTAAACAGAAGATGGTTGTTCCTCTCGAACGAACTTGGGTTTGCGGGGGAGGATTGCGTGACATCTTGAATGTCATGTGAAACACAGTTCCCGCACGTTTATCTCAAAGGTTGTCTACCCTCACTGTAATGAGTGGTTTAATGTACGTCAATAAGCCTGTGCACGTAGCTGAATATATTCTAGGTCAAAGTGTTTACAATGCGATCTTTAAACGCGTGAATACGACCAATTCAGCTGTGAATTAGCGATACATGTATGAAAAGCAACTACAGTTACTACAAGTACACAGCGTAGCAAAGTAGCAAGTACACAGAGACTGAGACTGTTTTCTGTGATAAATAAATGATAGTATAAAATAACTGCCTGTACATCAACATTGCACTTATTATGTCGCATGCAAAATCCGGTGGAGAAAAACCCGGGAGAAATTTGCTCCAATACGCCAGACATTGCAATCATCAAAAGAGTAGCTGAAAGTGCTTCAAAACGAAAACAAGTTTTCAAACTTTCAGAATTTATGATAAGAAACAACAGCCACTAAAACGCTGTGTTGATTTCCCCATTTTCTTCCACAGCTTCATCTTTTTTCTTGTGGTACGGCAAGAATGGCAGATACTTAGCAATGCGACAATAACTGAGCTTGTTCAGACCGAATGGCAAGTTATAAACCTCAATAGAGGCTCTTTCATTCTGATCGTCACCCTCTCCTTCTGACAGATGCTGTCGCCACGCCTTCAAACCACGTTCTTCAATGGTTCCAGGAATAGTGTTGTCCAGGAACAAAGCAACCAGACATGCAACTGCCATACTTGTACTCATCAATACAGTCAGAATTTGGTCGATTTCTGCCACACCTATGAAAATTGGAACATTAGATACACCACAAATGAATTCCATTTGATAAAGAGTGCCATGGTACTAAGGGTAACTGCTACTTGTGAACATAATAAAAACCCTAATCGTACCAGTCTGGATGGCTTTGGGATGGTTGTTCATGTAGTGTGGAAGAGCCAATCCAAACACAAGCGAGAACCCGACAATAAACAGGTTTCTGGAGGAATTCATGTCAGCAAACTGAAGATTGGAGATTCCAACAGCGGCAATGATTCCAAACATGACCATGAACACTCCACCAACAATAGGATCAGGAATGCTCACAAACAATGCACCAAGTTTGCCAATAATACCAACTGATATCATGACAAAAGCACCGGCCTGTACGACCCTAACACTGCCAACCTACAATAGATAATACAACACTGAATAGACACATGACCACTGGAGAGGAGAAAAATGCAACTACTATCATGAAACGAGCACCGGACTGTGTAACCCTAACACTGCCAACCTGCAATAGATAATGCATGCAACACTGAATTCACATTCACGCTGGAAAGGAGAAAATATGCAATTATTGTCATGACAAGAGCACCGGCCTGCGCGACGCTATGATTGCCAACCTGCGCAACGAAAATGATATCCTTACATTTGTCCACGATCTAGGACCATGGATTTCCCATATTGGATCCAATAATATGTGTTAACAAGTTGTTCGCTTTACAGATACCGCCAAGTACTCGCAGGTTGGAAGATCTCTTTCTCGTCATTATGTTTTGCTACTAATTACGCCTGAGATACCCAGGCCTATCGGTGCACAATAACAATAAAAACATCCACTACCTTTGTTATACTGATGGCTCCAATGTTTTCACTGTATGACGTGGTACCGTTCCCAGACCCAAAAGCGCCTGTCAATAAACAGCCGATCCCCTCCACCCCAATACCGCGGTTAACAGCGTGCTTTGGGGGTGGGGGTGCTCCTGCTAATCTTGCGCAGGCGTAGTAATCTCCAACAGATTCAATGATTGAGGCCAAGACTCCAGCAAGCATTCCAAACACTCCTGCGGCACTCACAGTGGGTGTACCCCACTGGCCTGTCAATAAAGAACAATTATACATGTGAGATGAACCTCACACCACGACGAATAAACCAGAAAACTCCACTTACCTGGATACGGAAACCTGAACCATTGAGCTTCTTTTAATACTGCAATCCTAGCATCGGTTCTTGCTTTGTATTGAGGCGTGTTAGGATCAGACGGAAATCCTCCCGCCACGGTTATAATAGCGCAGATGGCCCAAGATACCGCGATAGCAAGAATAATCTGTGAGGTGTTAATGCAGATGTATAAAAGTGAATGTCTGTCAGAGGGTACAAAAAAGGAAAGCACATTTTGAAAATGATTGGACATTTGAATTCAAAGTAGTGTAACTGTCCACTCACAGGAAACAGCCTGAACATTGGGTAATGGCCCATATAACGACCTCCTCTTGACCGTTTGAACCCGGGAAATGGAATCTTGATGTTAGTTAGATATTGTGAAAATATCGCAATCAGAGCGATGGTCCTAAAATTATACAACAAAGAATGTCAAAAAGTTGCGATGTTTCTGTGTTTTAATTAGTAATAACAGGGTAATGGGCTCCTGGTAATAATCTTTTAATCACTGGACGCTTGCCAGTGCTTTTGAATAAAGGATCAAGTCCTACGCTGTGACTGCTGCCCATGCACAGGGAAATACTCAACATAATAGAAATGGGTACCGCTTTTATGCGTACGTTTATTTTATTCTACACTACCCTTGTAACGTTGGATTCTACGGATGAACAATGACAAATAAATGCCCTTAAGATCCACTTACATCATTGAAACTCCCCAGTGGTTACCTGTGGCAATAAATAAAAAAACAAGCAAGTCAATAATTTGCACTTCTTTATAATTAATTGGTAATTCCACGATTGGAACTCAACTCCACTTCATTTGTTAAAGTACTCTCACTCTACTCTTTTGCTAACATGAGGCCTTATACATACAATTGAAGAACGGAAATTAATCCATCTTACAGCTACTTACCAGCATGTTCCGCTGCCACGTGGAAAAGCGCCACGCCCACCAAAGTAATTGTTGGTGCAATTGTCACGGGTCCAATAAAACGAAGTAGAAATCCGACAAGACCGGTGAAACCAAAAAATATTTGAAACAGTGACGATACCATGATGGCACCTTGGACCTAAGAAGAGCAATACAACTGATATGAAGCTTATTTCAGTGTTGTCCATGCCATAAACAGTACAACGTTCTAACACAAGAAATTGGGATTATCACTTGCTTTGACGAAGGGCTAACGCTCGTAGCGTCAGCACCCTTTTTTACCTTACGGTGGCTTTACGGTGGTATAACTTACTTTAATACAACGTTCTAACAGACGAGAGGCGGGGTCTGGCCATCAGCAAGTTTGCATGATTTGTGTGAAAAATACCTGAACAATTTAGGGAAACGGTTGGTTAACAACAATTTCAGTCAGTTTTCTACCACACGTGTAACTACTTGATTGGTACCAAGTTTGAGTAGGCTAGCAGAGTCCTCGGAAGCTGCTTTCCGTATCACAGTTTAACAAAAGGGAATGATAATTAACTCAGTTATTACTCACCTCTCTCATACGAGGTTTCCAGATGTCATCACCTGTTGTAGTGGAATTCTTGGTTGAATTTGAACTTCCTATATGCGAGCAATGACTTAAATCACTGATATTGCTTCATTGCAATACGGTAGCATCAAGTGTTTACAACCTTGGTACATGAATTGTCGTATGTTAAATCTGGCATGCCACTAAGGGCCTGTCCATCTGGAGGAGAGTCAAGTCGGCTTGGTGATTTTTGTGTGGATTACACGAATAGTGTGGCTATTGTAGCCTAAAATGAATTTCACGTCAAAATTGTTCCAAACTAGTTTTATTTGTTGTTCCTTTGTTTCAGATTATTGGAGGATTATTGAAATTGATCTGAAACAAAGGAAAAACAAATCAAACTAGTTTGTAGCCATTTTGACCTGAAATTCATTTTAACCTACAGCATAGCCACATTGTGGCATGATCGGATTTATTTATTTGCGCCTGTCACGTGGTCTAGTAAGCCATTCGTGAACACATTACGGACCTATTTTTGATTTAAGTTTATATGAGTAAATTGTAGTGGCTGCCAACGGGACTTGCATTGGCTATTGAGCCAGTGTCATTTTGTCGATAAATTGAGGCAACGCGACAGAATGAAAACACATTAGCCACTTTATCACAGGTTAGTTTGCATCTTCTAGCAGCTTTTCGGGATAACGAATAAAGAATTGTCGGGCAAAAGGTGATGAGTAAGGGGAAAAAACAGTCTGTTAACTTCTCTCTGCATTCACACGCCTCAAGTCAACTTGCTTTCAGTCCACGCGCTCCGTAATAAGCGAGTGTATAATGACAAATATAACAATGACAAATTTTATTGGTTTTGCAAAACATTCCTCCTGTCCGTTTATTCTCTTACAGAGACACGAACCCTTAGAAGTCTTAATATAACAAACCTCCAAGGTCCGAAGGACACGCCCACTGAGGAAGGGACAAAATAGCAAATGTGGGAGCTAGAAAGGCAAACGTTCCTCCTTGAACTACAGGCAACCTGAAGTATGAAACACTGGTATAAACCTCACTAAGTCGGTACAGTAACTAATCCTTAAACCACCATTAGTATTCTGCAGTTGGCAAAAACCGAATCTCACAATAAACTTTCAATGAATTTTTGCGAACTATTTTCTGTGCCGTCTTTTGGCGGTAATAGCGTTAGTGAAAAGAGGAGTATAAGGACGTACCGAACTCCAAATATGGACTGCAGGAGTGTCACAAGTCCAGAACAAAACATGATAGTACCCAGGACCTCGCTTATTGCTAGGATGTTATTGCCGAAACACATCGGCCCGCTAAGAATGAAGGGAATGGATAATGTACCTCCTATCATCGTTAAGTAATGCTGAGAAGAAAAGGCAAATTAAATGTCAAATTCTTAGAACTGCTCGTTATCCCCAAATACGACTACAAAATGAGTCCCTACCGGTAGGGGTAAGATCACGTGACTAGACAAAACTATTCAGCGTGAGGCCTGGTTAGTCAGTTTTAATTGAACAGGCTCAGGTTGTAAGCCGATACGAACAAGGGGGTGGGGGGGAGGGGGAGGTAATAAACTATTCAGCGTGGGGCATGGTTAGTCAGTTTTAATTGAACAGGCTCAGGTTGTAAGCCGACACGAACAAGGGGGGAGGGGTAGGGGATAAACAGAACATTTCTTTGTAAGATGAGTTCCAGTTGTTTTACGATGTGTCTTTTTTACCTGAAATCCCAATAAAACAGAAATATACCAGGGTGGATTGTCATCTATTCGGTACGACAGACCAAGTGGCCTTTTCTTTTCATTCTTGGTCATCTGATCCGCTGATTCCAGCTCAACCTGTTCAGAAATTTAAAACTATTAGTGAAAAATTAGAATATTAATCCATGCACATGTCAAAACAATTAAAATTCCATATTTTGTAAGTGTATAGCTTCTAAAAAGCATTTGTTTTATGAACTTGCATGAAGAATCTAATTGAGAGACCAGCTAATGGGCCTAGTACACAAACTTAAGTTTGGCAGTACTTAACTAAAGCTGAACGCTTAGCCCTGGTTGACCTGGTTCAGTCGCGTTAAACTGCTCAGGCTAGGAATTGTGATTCCATGGGGAGTGAGATACATTTTTATCACACTGTGCATGTATATGATGACAGAAGCAGTGTCGTGAACGCGTAAACTAAAGCTATACCTTGTCGTGTTTTCACTTACCTTGCAAAGTCCGTTCTCCATTGTGATTTCATTCAACGTTTCTACCACAGAGAAAGGATATTTATTAATCGAATCACCGCGGAGAAAAGCTTTGTAAAAGGCCGCGCCAAGCTCCACTATCACTTGATTTGTTGTTGGTGTACATGTTGTGGTTCAATTTTACCCTTGGTTCAAAGTTGGTTTTCTTTTGTTTTGATTACGGTAATTTGATGATAATGAGTTGAAACAACGAAAAATAAAATTTGATCCAAGAATAAAATTGAACCACGACATATATGTGTTACGAGTGAGGCATTAAAAAAGTTTACTTTTCCACTTGTGAAATTAGATCTCCGCCTTCCAACTGGACCGCCCAGACCAGTTATGCCCTGCGAGTGAATTAAAGGGCTCTTGTGAGCAAACTCGTGAATAGAATGTGTTTGATGTTAATCGCATGCACATGTTATACTCCGCAGACTGACTGATTCAGATAAAATTGGCAATCTATCCGTTCATCGCTTTAATTTCGAGACTCTCAATATCCCCTTTTTCAGGTTACTATTTTATCTACTATTCTCGTCCGCGTCTCGTCAGCTGTGAATACTTTTTACCGATCTTCACTGTGATAAGGCAAGAACGCCTTTCTACTACACCCTAAAACCTATCAAAATATGCGAAATATGCAAAAAATGTTTACAGGAATCGATCGGCCGACCGAGCGAAATTCCCTCCAAGCACTATAACTCGCTGATAGCTTTAGATATTCACGAGTTAAAAATGGGGAGTTCTAAAAACCCTGCACACAACTGCAATAAAACCCAATACGAATAACCAGGAACCCACCTTGATGGCTCCTGGAATATCTATCAGAAAAAAGAGCAGCAAAGTCAGTGTTGGGCAATAACCCAAAACAACGAAACACACCTAACTCACCGTATGCCCTGCAACTTAGGAATCAATAGGTTTCCGTTTAAGCGAAATGTTTTAAAAGATGTACTGGACCCTAAACTCTGGACTCTGGACTCCCAACTCAGTCTTCTCCAACATCACCGATCCCACAGATATTTCGTATCTTGTATTTTTCACAAAATTCACAAAAGTACAGGAAATAAAAACAGGAATTATATTATTGAGAAGAATGCGAGATGTTCCTAAATAACACGTGCTTACATGACGGGCATATCTCAATAATCTCAAGCAAATACGCAATGAAATAACGCCGCTTTCGAACGTTTTGTGTCCAAGGGAGCGGTGTTATTGAATGATGGCGTGTGAACGTGATAGCAGTACACAAACCTGTACTGTGATACATGAGAGAACTTTAGATTCAAGTCCAAATACACGTTTTTTCCAGTCTGACAGTGAGCGCGCACCAAATTAAAACACGTGTAATTTTGGCGGGAAATGCATACGTCAAAACCTACGTCTTTCCACTACGCGATACTTGTTTCACAGCGGGTGATTCACTCTACCTTTTGAGGTCAAGTAAACGTCATGAACTTGAACGTTCACATAAATAACATGACATGTAATAATAATACGAATCTCCAGAACTGCTCATTACAGTGCGTAGCATTTTGGGAAAAATACAGTAAAACTATTACCACCAGCCTCAGTTTGTGTTCAGTGAAAATGAAGTCAGGAGAGAAGTGAAGAGTAGAGAAATAAGTAGACACCATGAGAAAAGCACTGCAACTACAATACGGGAACTTGAAGCATCCATTACTGTGTAGCGCAATGGGTGAATGCCACTGGTACCTGGTCCAGAGTACAAAGTCTACCACAAAGTAAACAATAGTAATACTAATTTCTAGTACAGAGGACAAAAAACTTTGTACACACGAAACTTTGTAGTAGACACTTGGGAGCTCAGGAAAACCGGTGACACTTTCCACTATTGTTGTAAAGTTCAGTTTTGTTGTAAAGACGAGAGTTGTTATGACTTTCAGCAAAGGTGAAAACGCACTGTTTCTCTCGTTGTTAGAAGTGTAATATGGTAAAACAGACTGTTTTTGCGAGATTGCGAGACCTTTTAGAGCAAAAATAAGACAACGAACTATGTAAGGTGCTGAAATCTCCAAAAATTACGAATTGTAAATTCCTTATCCTGTGAGTAGTTCTCTAGGTAGACCAAAGACACGAACAGGCCGTGAATGAAAATCAGGAAAATTCCTTCACAGTATTGAGAGAGTAGGAAAAAAACTGGATGGTGGTTTAGGCAAAAAAACAGAACTGTAAATACTTGCTCCACTTAAATTTGCTAATTAGCGGAATTTTTTTTTCAAGTACTATCCAGGCATAGGCAGCAAAAACCAAGCGAGACCAAGAATGTTTTTTATTAAACTGTTTTTAGGCATATCGCTAATTAATTGGAGTTCCATCTGTGCACAATGCAATGTTGTTTGAGTAATAAAACAACCAGTGAGCAATTCTTCGCGTGACTCATTCCATATTAAAGTCGCATATGGTAAGAATTGATGAAAAGCACCTTTGAACATACCTATATGAAAAAATGCGCTACATAAATTTATCATCATTGTCATGTGGTCGATGCCTGACTCTATAAACTGCGTACAGGATCACACGACAGAAAATTAAAAAATCGTATAGTCTGCATGTGACTTCTACTTCACATTAACTTCCACTTCCTGCCTGAATAAAACTCCTAGTGTGACTCAGTTGATATTGAAGCTGCATGCCAAATCAGTCTATAATCCAAATATAGCCTGCATGTGACTTCTACTGAACGTTTCCTACCATTTTCTATCAGCGAACCACAAAACTCCTCGCATGACGCATTTCACATTAAAGCCGTATATGGGCCATGTATGACTCTCTGATCCAAGTCTAGGATCACGTGTATAGTCTGCTCACAACGGTTGCCGGCTGCTGCTGCTGCTGCTACTACACGTCGGTTCTATAGAAGGGTTTGTGGCTCTGCAAATTCAAACTCCGAGAAGGACCTAAAGACATTCCTTGGGCATTCTTGAAGATTCCACTTGATCGCAGTTATCCTGTTCACTTGCACTGTGATGTGCCATTCAATGGGAACACAAACAGTTTATTTCCTATTTTACAGTGTACTTCATTGACTAGTACAGTAAGTGACCTCATAACAGCCTTGTCAAACACATACGCATCAAAAGCATCCTATGGAAACAATTTCAGATGTTTCTGTCAATGCAATTTGTTGAGTTCTTCCACGATGCTGGGGTTGGCTGTGGGATGGATGGGGTGGGTGGGGGTATCTTGAACTGCACTGTTGCTAACAGTCATTGTAACGTAGTTTTGGGAAAGCGCGCGCTGTGATTGGCTAATACGCACGATCCATTTGCCCATGGGTTGCATGGTGACGTCATATTGTGAAGTTGTGAAGTCTTACAAAAGAAATGGTAAACGCAGCAGTTGTGCAGAAATCGCGTTATGGACGCACTTGGGAGGTTGGCTAAGCACTCAAGAAACTTAAGATGCTCTCGGCAGCGCCTCGAGCGTCTCTTACGCTTCTTTCGTGCTTAGCAACCTCCCGCGTGCGTCCATAACTCGATAGTTGCACGCTGCAGGTTTACCTTTTTCTTCATGATGAAACTGAAGTGTGAGACAGGAACCCATCACGTAGACTCCTGGTATGAACGCAATATTGATGATATCACGCATATCCAGGCCTTTTGATTGAACAAAACGCTGTGCAATAGCATTATATCAAAACACAGGCAGCATATATACACCTGAAGTTTTTCTTGTGTAGCTTCAGTTGTATGTTGACTTGCATCACCAAGAAACCATGCTACACTCATATGGAAGGATGGATTCTAAAGGTGCAGTACAAATGACTGTTAGTAGATTGGATATACGGTAACTCAAATTTATGTATTTGGTTTCCAAAGGGGTACAACAATAAAGTCATTTATTTGTACAAACTGAAGTCTGATGAAATAATAGCATAAAAGAAGGCCCTGAAACTGTTCATCTACCTAAAAGATTATATATTACTATTACCTTGTAAAATGCTGGCAGCGAAAAACCATCAAATATTCTATCTACCACATCAACAATCTGTTGGAGCTGATAAAAGACGATAAAGCTTAATTTGTGCAAGAGGCCACTAACATTCTGACACTTAGTTATACAGCATTAAGATAAATGTGCAATTGTACCAAAGAAAAATTTAAAAGAAACCCAACACACAAGAGGAATGATTATATTAATGTACCTTGCTTTGCTCTGACATGACTTTCAAGGCAACAAATGATCTGTAACATAACCAAACCATGATAATCAATGGTTTTCATAACCTGGGAATAAACAACATGTACCCAGTGGCAAAGTTTCTCAAGCAAAATTCAATACGAATTTATTATCACCTTGTTTTTTCATCATTGGAATACACCTCTGGACAATGCAGAACCGTTGAAAACCTTAAGTGATAAGAATGTGCAGAATTATCACCATAGAGGAATAATGCAATTCATTAAGCTCAACTGATAAAGATGAACTGATTTTTAAATGCTTAAAAACAGAACATAGTACCACTGACCTTTGGTTATTTCAGGTAGCCAGTCCCCTTTTTCTTTTACAGATAACTTAACTAAATGTCTATATGTAACTATGTGGGAAATTAAAATAAAGCGTGTTGTTGTTGTTATTGCTGACAGTGTTTAATAGTAAATACAACAATAGTCATCACAACAATAATGGTAATAAAAAGATAGTAATAGACTATGACAATGACAGTGATAATGACAATGACCACCATTATGATAATAATAACAGAATTAATTACTGTTAATAGTATTGTTATCAATCTTAGAACAAAAAGGGTGCCAATGAAAACAAAGTACATGACTGAGAACATTACATGTCCGAAAGCCAGTACAACCATTACCTGCGAAATGAAGACAATCCATCCTTAAGCTGCTCTACAATTGGATCAATCCAATAGTGCCTTACTGGTACAGTTCTGGAAACACTTACATGGAACTCATCAGACGGCAATGAATAGACATTGCATGTTGATAAACTCTTTACCAAAGATGAAACAAGGCCTTCAAATGGTGTACTGCCTTTGACTGAAATATATAACCACTGTTTTCAAATAATTTTTTAAATGAGATGTTGATACCTTTTATAAATACCTAATAATTATAGAAAAACCAATTATGAACAACAATCCTGCCTTATATTTCACAGTACCGACTACAAACTATGCTTTCAGTCATATTGTGTGCTGTAGCTGAAACCTCTATGATATAATCAAAGTAGGACTATGGTAAACTCGTGGATATGTTTACAAAACAGAGAAAAAAGAAATAATTTTAAAATTAACAAGGTGTTTTTCAGAGTTGTGATTGAATGAACTTGAAGATAATTTTAATAATCTATAATCACAACATAAAAGTGAGCAGGGAGCTGAATAGCTTTTTGAAATAAACATACAGTGAGTACATGACGCCAATCATTTGACTACACTAGGCATCAGTTACAAGGCATACAGTTGTTAAAAAAATTTGATAACTTAACATAAGGGTACAGGATTAAATGGCACCAAAACCAAATGTAGTTCTGGTATCCTGCTGCTCACTGTCTGTGTGTTCAAAGTTTCTAACACATGTAACAGGGTCCTTCTGAATAAGGTCTGAATTTTGTTGCCATGACATTGTCAATTTTATCATCATTATAGTTTTTGTTGTCTACAAGTCTATTCAGTGTTTTCAACAGAAATATCCACCTTGATTCTGCAGCTGATAATGAACAAAACCATGTAGGATTGCCCAGCTGACAAATCATACCAAACAAGTCTTTCTTGCATTTTTGCAAAGTATGTTAGTTTGGCTCATATAAGTTCTCACTCAAGTGCTCATTTCGCTCTACGAGTTCTCATCAAAGCTTGCTACATTAGCAAGAGATTTTCTCATCTTCAAATCACTTTCGAGCCAACTGAAATTCATATACCGCTTGTAATCTTGGGGGCGGTCAATGTCGGGAGAGCGAATAGTTATCATCTGGTCACGTTTAGCGCCTGGCCGAGTCAAAGGCTCATAAAATTCAGTCTCCAAGTTGGCCATTGTCCTAACTGGAAACATTTTAACTCCTTTTGATTTTAGTAAGACCGCTAATGAGGCCCTGTTAGTGAGGTTCTTTATGTCGCGCGTCTGAGTTTCAAACCTTTTCACGTCGCAATTTCGGAAGGTCGAAGGTCGCTGTCGTAATTTCCTGTGAGGGGCTTGTCATTCGTCATCATTTCAGCTCCTTCATGTTGCAGTTTCAAGGCCATGTCGCTTGTCGGAATTTACCCCTAACAGGGCCTCGCTAATCGTCCTGTTAAGCTACAAAATCATTACAAACTCTGGCACCGGTACGATACGCTTTCAGCGTGAACTTTGATCAGTAGACTTGGTGACGACAATTGTCGTCTTCATATCGGTGCTCCCGAGTTCTATCCGACTAATTACGAAGAGTGTCTACACTGGAGTGAGTGAGTGAGTGAGTGACAATTTGCATATCGGAGTCCCCAGTCCCCACAAAAACTCGCAAATACGCTTCGCGTATCCACGAGTTAAAAACAATAACTTTCTTGAGCAAGCAGAAGTAAAAGGTCAGTAAAAGCAACAGATTAATTTTGCCTAGTCAACTGTCAATAAACATTACAATGTACTTGTTTACAGCTTTAGGATAATTAACCATCAGTAACAGTTCTTAACGAGATTATGTTGCCTAACTTACATGGTACAAAAACATGCATTGCCCAATTCCCAGGAAAATGTGAAAATGTCCTTATTCTACCATCATGTTTGGTTGGAACATCAGTAGTCACATCTACAAGTACAAAACCAAACAAACAATAATGCTCAGGACCAATGTTGACAAAAAGAACCACTATAAATAAGACTAAATGCACCATCAGCCGCATGTACTGGAATTTACCCTATATGATAGGTATCATGCTCCCGGTAACATTAGTTTGGCCTGGTTAGCTCAGTTGGTAGAGCACCGGACTATCCTACAGGAGGTCGTTGGTTCGAGCCTCTGCCACACCATCACTCAGGGTCTTTAATTACTGAGTAGAAAATGCTGCCTTTGCAATGACATCTGTAAATGTTTAGACTTTCTAGTGTTCTTGGATAAGGATGATAAACCATAGGTCCCATCTCACAACCCTTGTTCATAATACTTCATGTGTCGTTAAAAAAAACCCACACACTTTTTGCGAAGAGTAGGGAACGTAGATCCCAGTGTTAGGTCTGGCCCTTGTAAATGTAATTTTGTGTGTCTTTCATAGTGGCTTTGTTGTGGCACATTTGATTATATACATATAGAATTTGAAATCTTATAAACTGTAAATTCATTCAATTCATTCATGAGACCAAAAGAAATACCATGGACTTTATTTCTGTATCACTCCATACTTCATTATCAGGGCTTGAAATTGCGACCGATACAGGCGCATTTGCGACTAAACTTTTCATGATTGCGACTAAAATTTCTCAACCGGTCGCAAATTAGCGACCAGTTTGTAGCTAGTCGGTCAGCCACATATTAGCAATAAGTAACTATTTAACTTCGAAGTTAATAAATGAATATCATATTTAAGAGTCTTGTATCTTATTTGTAACTGACAATTTGAATATTTATCGACCCAGGCTTTCAACTAAAACAAACATGGCAGCAGGTTTTCGTAGAACATGGCGACTGACAACAGGAAACGCTGCGTTATGAATATTGTGAAACTATTCGGTCTTTCACGGGAAGATAAACTTTCCCCTATATTATCATACAATATTATAGAAATTAGTTTTGTAGTGCATAAATATCAGAGGAACAAGACTAAAAGAATGGTTGAAATTCGTCATGTTCGCAGATCGTGGAGAAAAAGTAATGTATTTTAACTTGTCCATTTAGAGTAGTTCGGTTTTGTTTGTACGTGATTTAGCTGATGAATGAGCATGTCTGGAGCAATTATGCTTCTTTCATCCTGTGTCAGTGGACAGTTACATTTCTTTGTTCGGAAACAAAACGATTCACGATTCACCCTCATTGCTTCAATAGCGCTTACATTGAAGCTGTTGGAGTAATAAAATCACAGTGTAAATTTAAAATGACAATTCTATTAATAATATTAATTGGTAACTCATTAAACTCGTGTATTATATTAACCTTGTTTCGAGTAGCTGTATTTAATTTTTTTTTGCAACTAAAATTTTCTATTTTGCGACTAAATTTTTGGAACTAGTCGCAAATTTGTGACTTATTATTGATTATGCATACTGCAACCAAACAGTTTTCTTCTTGGTAGGCAACAAACATGAGCATGAGCTCTGACATGAGCTCTCACCAAAATGATTCAGCCACAGCATCTATGCACAGTGAAGTATGGGGTGATACAGAAATGTTTCCTGCCATATTATTTTGTTCCAGTTATGGTGTCCAAAATGAGTCTGTTCTCTCGAGGATCACGTATACATGACCAATCACAGCGTTTGTATCATAGCATATCATATAGTTAAAAATATTGACCAATCAGGAGACTGGAAAATTATACATATATATATTACCCTATTTTATGGGTACAACAATTTTACTTGCCTTCTGGAAACATTTCAAGGAGTCCTTTAGGCAGTGGCAGAATTTCTCTGACAGGAAATAGAAAGAAAAATCAGTCTCCATCCGTGGAGTGCTAACTGTGCATGCCAAACCACAACACGTCAACAATGTCGTGGTTTGGTGTTCTGCTGACATCAGAAAGAAAATGTACTGCTTGACGGTTGAAAACACAGGAAAGCATGTTAACATTTTTGACAGTTTGATCAAACTATGTGATAATCATTAAATTCTAACCGTTTATCTACTCCCGCGTAATATCTTTCATCATTTGCCTTGTGTCTGCTATTTCCTGCGGTATAACGTGTTTTATCACCATTCAGATCTTTCACCAAAGAGGCAGGTGTTTCACTAGCTGAATCATCAGATTCATCTGAGCCATAAGACGAAAGCAGTTGTGATAAACCACTCATTATAGACAGACCTCATTGCAGTGACCATTGCAGTTAAAGAGAGCCGCCATTTTATGTAACCCATAGAAACTGGTACCGAATCTTGGTTTGATGGGGTAGGGTGGCGGGACTGTAGGGGCAAGATAGCTGGGATATGACTTGTGTTTGCTATTCAAAAATTCTGAATCCAAGCAATATCGTCTGATTCCCTTTATTTGCCTCTCCAGTACATAAGTATGGATATCAATTTACAAAGAAGTTGAAAGTTTATGGACAATCCATACAAACGAAAAATGAGATATTCCAGTTTAAGTTCATACAGCTGTAGCACTGAGTTACTTAATATTCAATGTTTTTGAATAAAGAATACTGCGGAAGGTAACTCTTAAGAAGAATACAAGTTAATTCCGTCATTGCGTAAGATAAAACCAGTTGATAATGCAGGCGTCCCTTCCATTTCATTTCCTAGAAAGAGAGGAAAACAGAAAAAAAAGGGCCTGTTAGACTCTCGAACGAAAAAGCCACGTTTTGCAAATAGCAGTGCCCATGCGTGAACCAGCGTCATTTTATCGGAAAAGACATCACGGCAGTCTTCATCTGTGAGACGGTCTTACTAGAATGATCAGGACTCTACTATATCAGCCAGTCAGAAGAAGAAGACAAGGAAACCCTTCACGAAACTGCCTTACATAGCATCACAGTCTAGCTCCTTCACGTGACCAATACAGGGGTGTCCGTCTCGGACAGAAGATTTACAGAGGGGCTGTTTACCTGGCCCCAGTTGTTCAAAGCCCGGATAACTTTATCAGGTGGATAAATCAAACTATCAAGCTTTTAAAATATACTCAGACTTTAACATTTGTCGAGGTTTGTGTTCATTCCCATACTTAGGTATACATACAATATGTCTATTATTGATTTGATATAAAAATGGGAGGACCTTTCAAGGATTGAAACAGCTGGATTATGACCTATCCACTGGGTAAAGTTATCCAGGCTTTAAACAACTGGGTGCTGGGAATTTGTCTCGTAATAAGAGGAGTGATTTGGTTGTATATTCAAAGAGAGTGTGTAAACCTGTAAACGGTCTGTATGTTTTGTCTACAAAAAAGCTAGCTGAAATCGTTTCGAATCGCAAGGCCTTTGCAGACGTTACTTGTGCCGTTGCAATCAAATTGTTTGTCTCGAGACGGTCTCATAAAAAGAATTCTTCACCAAACCAGGCACCTTGAAATTATAGTAGGTGGCATATCTATGTTTTCAATTTTTTTTGTTTCTTTTTATTCAGATTAGGTGGACATTAAACTAAAGACATACCGTTTTGTCAAACTACTACGTCTTCTACTAGTCCACCGTGAAATCTTGAAGCTTCTTTTTTCCCACCAATGCTTGCTTCTCTCTTCTTCATTCTTCTTGCCCCCTACCTCTTGTGCTGCGGTGGTTTTTGTTTCCTCCGGCAGGACTTTCTCGCTACCTGGGCATGAGGAGTTACTGTCCACAAGTTCAATGGAAGAGCCACTGTTTTTTGCGGCTGTATTAACCTGAATGTTTGTACTGATGCATTCCTCTTCGTCCTCAAATATTTGCCCCTCTTCTCCAAGCAGTAAAATATTACACAGCAGCTCTTTACGGTTCTGCAGACCACCAACATCTTGCAGAACTGTTTTAAGCTTTCGAAGCCTCTGAAGGAATTCTTCTGGTTCTAGTTGTAGAACTTCCGCTAGCTCATGGATATCTTGCTGCAGTGGGAGGAGTTTCTTCTCAAGAGACGCCATTTCAACTTCCATCTTTAGAAACTCCTCATAAAACCTTTTGAAATTTGTAGTCACATGGGCGGTCTCGTTAATACTTTCTTCTAAGCGATTTTGTGCTTGGGCAAGCTTGCGTCTTCCATGTTCAATTGCATGTTGAAGTCCTGATTTCTCGCTCTTAAAACTCTCTGTAGCTTTCTCCATAGCTACCTCCAGCTCTTCTTTCTCTCTCTTGGCGTCATCTCTCGCTTCCTTCAAAGTTTGGTACAAATTGCCTCGCTCCAGGTCAAATTGTCGCGTGCGATTTTCAATTTGCCTACGCAGTTTACGAACTTGTTCTTCTTTGAGCGACAGCTGTTCCCTGCTCGTTGTCAAGTTCCTCTCCGATGTTTTTAACTTCCTGGTGAGAAACTGTTCCCTTTCGAAAAGAACCCTGGCATGAAAACGAAGCTTTACAAGCATCTGGAAGGAGAAAAAGAGAGGTTTAAACCAACTGTCCAATAGTCTGGTCAATCGCAACGTAGGCACGCAGTCCAACAAACTAATCAAAGACCAAAGCAAATATATGTAGTTTTCACTAAGCATTGGTTTTACTTCTGATTGGTTGAAAGATCTAATGAAGCAATATAAAACCGCAAAAGCAGTCGAGACCAACAAAGCACTCGTATGCTCTGCTGTGTACTCTCAGATAGGTAACAAAGCCCTCGTATGCTCTGCTGTGTACTCTCAGATAGGTAACAAAGCACTCGTATGCTCTGCTGTGTACTCTCAGATAGGTTACCAACCTCCTTCATATCATTAGCATCAGGTTCAACATTTCTGGAATCACCGTTCATTAATGCTGTCAGCCATATTGGCTCCCCGGGATATCCGTGTAGATACTCCAAAAATGGCTTCTCTGCAGCAACTTTCTGAATATTAACGCTTTCAGCTCCTGTCTTACAGCAGTCTCGTGAACGGCTCATTTTACGCATACGGCAAAATATCCTTTTCTTTTTGTCTCTGACAAAAGTGATTACAAAAATAGCAATCTCGGCTGACGTAATAAACTGTAATTACGTAATAAACTGTAAACTGTAATTAGCTGCGCGTGCGCGTGCGCAAACCATGATTTGTGATTAGCGCTGAAATTGGTGTAGTTTGTTACTCAGGTCTTCTCCGTGTTCCGTGGCATTTCACGTAGAATTTCAAGCAAACCATATAACATTTGCTGTCACAAAAAGAACGCAAAACAAACAAAAAAAATACCAACTTCTCGAAGCCAGGAAAAAGGTTACGAAACAGACAAGAAGCCACCAGCAACTATACACTGACTTTGTTTGTAAATTAACTTTATTTGTGTGGTTGCTTAGGTGGATGTTAAAGCACTGCTTCTTGGAACAACGTTTGTATTGGTGAAGAAAAATTCAGTCGTCCTAAACAATGAGTTCAGCAGACCAACAGACACGCTGCACTGCTCTGCACCGATATGCACTGTATTGTAACGCACCGTACTGTACTGCTCTCAGTACCCTGCACTTCTCAAACCTTCTTAGCACTGCTCAACACTGCACTTGACTGTACTGCGTCGTGCTAAACTGTTTTGTCAGCCCACAAGGAACTTCGCATAATGTACAGGAAGGGCGCCGTAAGAGGAGTAAAGTGTTACAACAGTCCAGTTATTGAGCACGTTATGATTTGCTGGTTGGCGGCTTTAAAACGTTTCCATCTGGGTAGCGTTTTTTAAAACGTGCAACAACGTCCGGATCTAACAGCCGAACGCCGTCCAGTTGGTTTCCAAGGGTTATCCTACAGAAACAACAAGAAAAAAATATCCATTAATAAACGGGGTTTTTAGTAATGCAAGACAGTAATATTTACGCTGAAATGCCATATATGTTGTCACATAAATTTAGCAAATATTTCTACCGCCATTTCCGCTGACAATACGCGTCTTTTAGTTAGAAAAGAGTACAAGAGTTTCCATGCCATCTACCCCGATATTTTCAGTTAAAACGTGTTTTCCAAGTAAGGATGAAGCAAGAGGGACCCGTTCTCACAAATGCCAAAAATGGCATAATAATGGTATCTTAAGTTTCTGCAGCAGAAATTCAACAATTTACTTCTTGCAATATATTGTCTTCTGCAGATAACACGCGCCTATGGAGCTTTCTTACCAGTTAGGTTGAACATTATGCTGTCTGCCAAACAGTTCTGTTGAAGAATGAACGATAGATTAGTTATCTTCAGAGGGGTGGAGTGGGTGGGGGATTATCATCACTGTCCAGGTTAAATTGAAGTGAACGGGGAGGGGAGGGTAGGAATGTAAGATGATAAGTTAGGAGAGGGGGGAGGCAATCAGTCACTCCTGCAGCCAAATACTGTCCCACCCATCCCTCTCCCCTGCCAGGCTTGGGTTCGCGTTCGTGTGTGACGTAACTTCAAGAACATTCAAACAACATAACGACCGGCGAAAACAATACTCGGGCTTATGTTGTTACCTATTTTTCTTGTTCCTGGGGCTAGCCGTTCAATGACGCCATATATTTCGTCTGGTTTGTGGCTTGTTTGTCTGACCTGCGAGTCAAAACAAGGAATTGAAATGATCCGATTACTCTTATAATCATAACTATAACAAAATTCTCAAATTTGATTGGCTATCAACTGCCCTGATTTCAGCCTTTATTACACCCATTTTGAAATCACCGGTGATTCCTGCAATTTGATTGGCTCATAGCAGTGTGATTTATTCATAAATTGCACCATTTTTTGCTCTAAATCGCATCATTTTTAAAAAGTTACTTTTCTTCAAAAACCCGGTCTTCCAGAAGTGGAAAAATAAATAAGTAGTATTGACAAAAAACTGTGATTTCAAAATGAGTGTAATAAAGTGGTAATTGAACTTCGTGTCGTGCAATTTTGGTCTGAAATCATACTTGTGATTTCATATCGAACTCGCGCTATGCGCTCGTTCGATATTTGAAATCACGCGTATGATTTCCATTATTAATAGGACAGTTAAATAGGACAGTACGCGTCATGTTTAAGTAATTGGACAGTATGCGCCATTACGCGCGCGCTTAAATGGTTTTTTTCACGGCTAACAAAAAAAATCTTGGAATTTCATGTATTTTGATATTAAAAAAAGAAGTTTATATGTCACAAATTTTGTTAAAGTTATGATTAATTGGTAATAAGACTTTGTGATTAAACAAATCAAACTCCCGCTACGCGGTCGTCCGACTTTGTTAATCACTCGTATGATTACAGACCGAATTGGACTCCACTCAGTCCTATTACCATTACTAATTGTGTCAATAACAAAATGCTATAATACGACTGGTTGTTAACAGCCTTTATTTATGGCTTGATTGGCTGTTTCAGGTCCAAACTATCCGATTTGACCTGTCCGACTTCAAACATTTGTAATCGGACAGTTAAAGCAGCCAATAAAACCTGAGCACTTCATTCCATTAGCAAATGAACTTTAACCACCTAGCCCATCCTAGCCAATCAAAATCAAAGAAAATTTCTTCAGTGAGCAGGTTTACAGGTGTAGCCTGTCCATGTTTGTTTTCTGATTGAAAACAAACATGGACGAAATTAAAGGTCCCTCGCCCGACTAATCCCTGAATTGTACCCCACCTGGTCCTATTACCATTAAGTATAGTCCTAGCGCTCTTACAGCACTGAAAATAGCAAATTAAGGAAGGTTGTTTAATCGTCACCGGAAAGGTATAATAACACAATTTCCATGAAATCGAAATTTTCAAAGTCCGGCAGAGAAATTCTACATGCGAGACCCCCAATTTGAATGAAGGTTACAAGACTGTTGATGAACCAAGTTCAAGAAACAAACCTCAGCCACTAGCACATCACAATCAAGCCCTCGATTGAAGTTCTTGCATTCTCCCTTCACTCCAACCTGAAAAGCAAAAGAATGCAGCTGTATCATAAATACATGTTCTTATGTTCAAAACGTGAAACGTTCGGTCATTAGTCTTTCACTGCTCAGTTAACCACAAACAGCAAAAATTGAACATGGTGGAGTGCGCTATCGATAAAATATAATTAATCTTCCCCATACTGACCACAAAATGTCTATGTATATGGAACCTTCTTCAGTTAAACCAAGGTCTATTGCATTAAGTTATAGGTTTGCAGTTTACTTGAAATGGTCATGTATGTAAGTAATCTTGATGTGTCCTGAGATTTCCCTACCAGGCAGTGCTCCTTTCCGTGGTTAAGCCAATGACCAGTTCGTCCAGTCCTTATAAGGCGTTGCAGTTGGTTCGTTTTTACCCATATCAACTCGTCACACCGCGCATATCTGTGTACCAAACAGCACAGCTCAGCTAACCATACTGAAAACGTTACATTTCTAGTATTAGGGAATCGTCCTAATATTAGGGAGCTTTTAAGCTCGTCTAGTATTAGGGAGTCGTCCGAATGCTGGGGAGCTTTTAAGCTCGTCTAGTATTAGGGAGTCGTCCAAGTATTAGGGAGCTTTTAAGCTCGTCTAGTACTAGGGAGTCGTCCTAGTATTAGGGAGCTTTTAAGCTCGTCTAGTATTAGGGAGTCGTCCTAGTATTAGGGAGCTTTTAAGCTCGTCTAGTATTAGGGAGTCGTCCAAGTATTAGGGAGCTTTTAAGCTCGTCTAGTATTAGGGAGTCGTCCAAGTATTAGGGAGCTTTTAAGCTCGTCTAGTATTAGGGAGTCGTCCAAGTATTAGGGAGCTTTTAAGCTCGTCTAGTATTAGGGAGTCGTCCAAGTATTAGGGAGCTTTTAAGCTCGTCTAGTATTAGGGAGTCATCCTAGTATTAGGGAGCTTTTAAGCTCGTCTAGTATTAGGGAGTCGTCCAAGTATTAGGGAGCTTTTAAGCTCGTCTAGTATTAGGGAGTCGTCCGAATGCTGGGGAGCTTTTAAGCTTGTCTAGTATTAGGGAGTCGTCCTAGTATTAGGGAGCTTTTAAGCTCGTCTAGTATTAGGGAGTCGTCCAAGTATTAGGGAGCTTTTAAGCTCGTCTAGTATTAGGGAGTCGTCCAAGTATTAGGGAGCTTTTAAGCTCGTCTAGTATTAGGGAGTCGTCCAAGTATTAGGGAGCTTTTAAGCTCGTCTAGTATTAGGGAGTCGTCCTAGTATTAGGGAGCTTTTAAGCTCGTCTAGTATTAGGGAGTCGTCCGAATGCTGGGGAGCTTTTAAGCTCGTCTAGTATTAGGGAGTCGTCCTAGTATTAGGGAGCTTTTAAGCTCGTCTAGTATTAGGGAGTCGTCCAAGTATTAGGGAGCTTTTAAGCTCGTCTAGTATTAGGGAGTCGTCCTAGTATTAGGGAGCTTTTAAGCTAGTCTAGTATTAGTGAGTCGTCCCAATGTTGGGGAGATTTTAAACTCGTCTAGTATTGGGGAGTCATCCAAGTACTAGGGAGCTTTAAGCTCGTCTAGTATTGGGGAGTCATCCAAGTATTAGGGAGCTTTTAAGCTCGTCTAGTATTAGGGAGTCGTCCTAGCATTAGGGAGCTTTTAAGCTCGTCTAGTATTAGGGAGTCATCCAAGTATTAGGGAGCTTTTAAGCTCGTCTAGTATTAGGGAGTCATCCAAGTATTAGGGAGGTTTTAAGCTCGTCTAGTATTAGGGAGTCATCCAAGTATTAGGGAGCTTTTAAGCTCGTCTAGTATTAGGGAGTCGTCCTAGTATTAGGGAGCTTTTAAGCTCGTCTAGTATTAGGGAGTCGTCCTAGTATTAGGGAGCTTTTAAGCTGGTCTAGTATTAGGGAGTCGTCCAAGTATTAGGGAGCTTTTAAGCTCGTCTAGTATTAGGGAGTCGTCCAAGTATTAGGGAGCTTTTAAGCTCGTCTAGTATTAGGGAGTCGTCCAAGTATTAGGGAGCTTTTAAGCTCGTCTAGTATTAGGGAGTCGTCCAAGTATTAGGGAGCTTTTAAGCTCGTCTAGTATTAGGGAGTCGTCCAAGTATTAGGGAGCTTTTAAGCTCGTCTAGTATTAGGGAGTCGTCCAAGTATTAGGGAGCTTTTAAGCTCGTCTAGTATTAGGGAGTCGTCCTAGTATTTGGGAGCTTTTAAGCTCGTCTAGTATTAGGGAGTCGTCCAAGTATTAGGGAGCTTTTAAGCTCGTCTAGTATTAGGGAGTCGTCCAAGTATTAGGGAGCTTTTAAGCTCGTCTAGTATTAGGGAGTCGTCCAAGTATTAGGGAGCTTTTAAGCTCGTCTAGTATTAGGGAGTCGTCCTAGTATTAGGGAGCTTTTAAGCTAGTCTAGTATTAGTGAGTCGTCCCAATGTTGGGGAGATTTTAAACTCGTCTAGTATTGGGGAGTCATCCAAGTACTAGGGAGCTTTAAGCTCGTCTAGTATTGGGGAGTCATCCAAGTATTAGGGAGCTTTTAAGCTCGTCTAGTATTAGGGAGTCGTCCTAGCATTAGGGAGCTTTTAAGCTCGTCTAGTATTAGGGAGTCATCCAAGTATTAGGGAGCTTTTAAGCTCGTCTAGTATTAGGGAGTCATCCAAGTATTAGGGAGCTTTTAAGCTCGTCTAGTATTAGGGAGTCATCCAAGTATTAGGGAGCTTTTAAGCTCGTCTAGTATTAGGGAGTCGTCCTAGTATTAGGGAGCTTTTAAGCTCGTCTAGTATTAGGGAGTCGTCCTAGTATTAGGGAGCTTTTAAGCTCGTCTAGTATTAGGGAGTCGTCCAAGTATTAGGGAGCTTTTAAGCTCGTCTAGTATTAGGGAGTCGTCCAAGTATTAGGGAGCTTTTAAGCTCGTCTAGTATTAGGGAGTCGTCCAAGTATTAGGGAGCTTTTAAGCTCGTCTAGTATTAGGGAGTCGTCCAAGTATTAGGGAGCTTTTAAGCTCGTCTAGTATTAGGGAGTCGTCCAAGTATTAGGGAGCTTTTAAGCTCGTCTAGTATTAGGGAGTCGTCCAAGTATTAGGGAGCTTTTAAGCTCGTCTAGTATTAGGGAGTCGTCCTAGTATTTGGGAGCTTTTAAGCTCGTCTAGTATTAGGGAGTCGTCCAAGTATTAGGGAGCTTTTAAGCTCGTCTAGTATTAGGGAGTCGTCCAAGTATTAGGGAGCTTTTAAGCTCGTCTAGTATTAGGGAGTCGTCCAAGTATTAGGGAGCTTTTAAGCTCGTCTAGTATTAGGGAGTCGTCCAAGTATTAGGGAGCTTTTAAGCTCGTCTAGTATTAGTGAGTCGTCCAAGTATTAGGGAGCTTTAAGCTCGTCTAGTATTAGGGAGTCGTCCTAGTATTAGGGAGCTTTTAAGCTCGTCTAGTATTAGTGAGTCGTCCAAGTATTAGGGAGCTCTAAGCTTTTAAGCTAGTCGTCGTTTTTGCTTAAAAGCAAGAACGACGACGACGCCGAGGACGGCACGTTTTTAAAAAATGGATTTGTTTTTCTCCTGTACCAATGGAGGCTGGCTTGTTTCATTTTCTTTCCATAATTTTTCAAACCGCCGATTTTTCCAACTTAACCCGTTTACAGTTCATTACAAATTTTTCTTGGCAATTTTGTCGTTCTGCACTCGCGTCTTCCAGAAAACCTGAGAAACGGTCATTTCTCGTTGCTGTTTTGCAGAGGAAGGCAAAGAAATCTACCAGACTGAATCTGCACGTGCAGTTTCATTGTTTCATTCATCAACGCTATTGTTTGGTGCCGTTGTAGTCGACGTCGCCGTCCTGTTTTGCTTAAGGTCCCTATTCACTCTTAGCGGGGACGAGCACGCAAAGCCGCGCTTGAAATCAAACAACACGCACCCTTATGGAAATTACTATGAAGACAACTGTTTGGAGGTTTAGAATTTAACCGAAGAACGAAGACAAATCATACAGATATGTGTGAAACACACACTTAAAAGACACACTTAAACGGCGTGGGATTAGTTACAAGTCAAACACACGCAAATGAACGCAGCTGTAACGCAGAAACTACAACAGTGCTACTGTCGGCCGCCCATCCGTTTACCAGCAATCAGTCGGTCAAGGATTCACAGAAGTCGCGCTTTGGCTGAATACAGACTGTGCTTTTCTTTTAGTGTACGAAGATTATTAATCAAAAGAACGTATTACCGGGACCGGTTTTCATCAAATTCACTCAAATTCAAAATAGAAAAGGACAGCACTCACCCCCACAGCTTCAGACATTCGCGCCCCAATTCCATGGCACTGAAAATAAAACAAACCTACAGCTTCAGTACACCGAGAGTCACTCAGCCATCAGTCATAATGTACAATGAGAACATTACAGTTCTTTTAGTGTGTACTCTGTGTGTGAGAGTTCGATACGATCGTAAAAATACACAAACAAGCCCTAAAAAGTGGACACTCGCCATTTGCGGTACGGCTACCAGTTTAATTAGAGTGAGAGACAGAGTGAGAGCACCTTTATAGCTGATTTTTGCACGTTCTGCAGTAAAAATCAAAAGCCAGCTAAGAAAAAAACCACGCATGTTATATCATGTATGTACATCACGGGCAGGATCATGGAACTAAAATGTAGTGCGTATTTGATCAACGTTGACACTTAAATTAATGGCGGCCATAAAGTGATGAACACTCACCCCCCCCCCCCCCCCCCCCTCTACATATTTATTGTTATTCTGTGCAAACAGAGAAACGTACCGTCCTGTGACCCACAGGAAAATATATCCTTCGTCCTGCAGAGAAGGAACATCCAGTTTCCTCATCTCATCATCAGACATTGTACCATAAGGCAACTGAACAAAAGGAACACATACATTGTTGAAATGTTCTGGGGTTTTTGGTCTAAGTTCTTAGGTGGAGTTCGATCGTCTGGGTGTACTAGTTCTGAAAAGAACTGTTCAGTGATAACGCTGACTGACGTTTTGACAACCTGAGCGGAAGTCAACATCAGAATTATTGAATGAGTTCCGTGCCGTCAGGTGGTGGTATTTATGTCTCTGGGTACCGCATACCATATGAGCCAGCACTTATGGGATTGACCGCTGGATGCCCGCTAGGATTGTGGGGGTAGGTACTTCATATATGATTCCTATAGTGTACCGATATATAGATTCATGTACTGCACTCTTTAGTACTTGCGTACTTGAGTGTCTTGGTTTACTTCAGTAACTTGGCGTACTTGAGGTACTTTGCTTACTTCAGTAACTTGGCGTACTTGAGGTACTTTGCCTACTTCAGTACCTTGGCGTGCTTGAGGTACTTTGCTTCCTTCAGTAACTTGGCGTGCTTGAGGTACTTTCCCTACTTCAGTAACTTGGCGTACTTGAGATACTTTGCCTACTTCAGTAACTTGGCGTACTTGAGGTACTTTGCCTACTTCAATAACTTGGCGTACTTGAGTGTCTTGGCCTACTTCATTAACTTGCCGTACGTGAGGTACTTTGTCTACTTCAATAACTTGGCGTTCCTGAGGTACTTTCCTTACTTCAGTAACTTGGCGTACTTGAGGTACTTTGCCTACTTCAGTAACTTGGCGTACTGGAGTGTCTTGGCCTACTTCATTAACTTGGCGTGCTTGAGGTACTTTACCTACTTCAATAACTTGGCGTACTTGAGGTACTTTGCCTACTTCATTAACTTGCCGTACTTGAGGTACTTTGTCTACTTTAATAACTTGGCGTTCCTGAGGTACTTTGCTTACTTTAGTAACTTGGCGTACTTGAGGTACTTTGCCTACTTAGGTAACTTCGCGTGCATGCCTGAGGTACTTTGCCTACTTCAGTAACTTGGCGTGCTTGATGTACTTTGCTTCCTTCAGTAACTTGGCGTGCTTGAGGTACTTTGCCTACTTCAGTGACTTTGCGTGCTTAAGTGTATTGTTCTACTTCAGTAACATGGCGTACTTGAGGTACTTTGCTTACTTCAGTAACTTGGCGTGTTTGAGTGTCTTGCCAAGTTAGTGAAGTAGGCCAAGACACTCAAGTACGCCAAGTAACTAAAGTAGGCCAAGACACTCAAGCACGCCAAGGTACTGAAGTAAGCAAAGTACCTCAAGCACGCCAAGTTACTGCATAAAGTAAGCCAAGACACTCAAGTAGGGCAAGTTTCTGAAGTAAGCCAAGACACTCAAGTACGCCAAGTTACTGAAGTAGGCAAAGTACCTCAAGCACGCCAAATTACTGAAGTAAGCCAAGACACTCAAGTACGGCAAGTTACTGAAGCAGGCAAAGTACCTCAAGCACGCCAAGGTACTGAAGTAGGCAAAGTACCTCAAGCACGCCAAGTTACTGAAGTAGGCAAAGTACCTCAAGTACGGCAAGTTACTGAAGTAGGCCAATACACTTAAGCACGCAAAGTCACTGAAGTAGGCAAAGTACCTCAAGCACGCCAAGTTACTGAAGGAAGCAAAGTACATCAAGCACGCCAAGTTACTGAAGTAGGCAAAGTACCTCAAGCACGCCAAGTTACTGAAGTAAGCCAAGACACTCAAGTACGGCAAGTTACTGAAGCAGGCAAAGTACCTCAAGCACGCCAAGTTACTGAAGTAGGCAAAGTACCTCAAGCACGCCAAGTTACTGAAGTAGGCAAAGTACCTCAAGTACGGCAAGTTACTGAAGTAGGCAAAGTACCTCAAGCACGCCAAGTTACTGAAGTAGGCCAAGACACTCAAGTACGCCAAGTTACTGAAGGAAGCAAAGTACCTCAAGTACGCCAAGTTACTAAAGTGGGCAAAGTACCTCAAGTACGTCAAGTTACTGAAGTAAGGAAAGTACCTCAAGCACGCCAAGTTACTGAAGTAGGCCAAGACACTCAAGTACGCCAAGTTACTGAAGTAAGCAAAGTACCTCAAGTACACCAAGTTACTGAAGTAGGCAAAGTACCTCAAGTACGCCAAGTTACTGAAGTAGGCAAAGTACCTCAAGCACGCCAAGTTACTGAAGGACGCAAAGTACCTCAAGCACGCTAAGTTACTGAAGGAGGCAAAGTACCTCAAGCACGCCAAGTTACTGAAGGACGCAAAGTACCTCAAGCACGCTAAGTTACTGAAGGAGGCAAAGTACCTCAAGCACGCCAAGGTACTGAAGTAGGCAAATTACCTCAAGTACGCCAAGTTACTAAAGTAGGCAAAGTACCTCAAGTACGTCAAGTTACTGAAGTAAGGAAAGTACCTCAAGCACGCCAAGTTACTGAAGTAGGCCAAGACACTCAAGTACGCCAAGTTACTGAAGTAAGCAAAGTACCTCAAGTACGCCAAGTTACTGAAGTAGGCAAAGTACCTCAAGTACGCCAAGTTACTGAAGTAGGCAAAATACCTCAAGCACGCCAAGTTACTGAAGGACGCAAAGTACCTCAAGCACGCTAAGTTACTGAAGGAGGCAAAGTACCTCAAGCACGCCAAGTTACTGAAGGACGCAAAGTACCTCAAGCACGCTAAGTTACTGAAGGAGGCAAAGTACCTCAAGCACGCCAAGGTACTGAAGTAGGCAAATTACCTCAAGTACGCCAAGTTACTAAAGTAAGCAAAGTACCTAAAGCACGCCAAGGTACTGAAGTAGGCAAAGTACCTCAAGCACGCCAAGTTACTGAAGTAGGCCAAGACACTCAAGTACGCCAAGTTACTGAAGTAAGCAAAGTACCTCAAGAACGCCAAGTTACTGTAGTAGGCAAAGTACCTCAAGTACGCCAAGTTACTGAAGTAGGCAAAGTACCTCAAGTACGCCAAGTTACTGAAGGAGGCAAAGTACCTCAAGCACGCCAAGGTACTGAAGTAGGCAAAGTACCTCAAGTACGCCAAGTTACTGAAGTAAGCAAAGTACCTAAGGCACGCCAAGGTACTGAAGTAGGCAAAGTACCTCAAGTACGCCAAGTTACTGAAGTAGGCAAAGTACCTCAGGAACGCCAAGTTATTGAAGGAGACAAAGTACCTCAAGGACTGCAAGTTAATGAAGTAGGCCAAGACACTCAAGTACACCAAGTTATTGAAGTAGGTAAAGTACCTCAAGTACGTCAAGTTACTGAAGTAGGCCAAGACACTCAAGTACGCCAAGTTACTGAAGTAAGCAAAGTACCTCAAGTACGCCAAGTTACTTAAGTAGGCAAAGTACCTCAAGCACGCCAAGTTACTGAAGTAGGAAAAGTACCTCAAGTACGCCAAGTTACTGAAGTAGGCCAAGACACTCAAGTACGCCAAGTTACTGAAGTAAGCAAAGTACCTCAAGCACGCCAAGTTACTGAAGTAGGCCAAGACACTCAAGTACGCCAAGTTACTGAAGTAAGCAAAGTACCTCAAGCACGCCAAGTTACTGAAGTAGGCAAAGTACCTCAAGTACGCCAAGTTACTGAAGTAGGGAAAGTATCTCAAGTACGCCAAGTTACTGAAGTAGGCAAAGTACCTCAAGCACGCCAAGTTACTGAAGTAGGCAAAGTACCTCAAGCACGCCAAGTTACTGAAGGAAGCAAAGTACCTCAAGCACGCCAAGGTACTGAAGTAGGCAAAGTACCTCAAGTACGCCAAGTTACTGAAGTAAGCAAAGTACCTTAAGTAAGCCAAGTTACTGAAGTAAGCCAAGACACTCAAGTACGCAAGTACTAAGGAGTGCAGCATATGAATCTATATATCGGTACACTATAGGAATCATATATGAAGTACCTACCCTTGTGGGCCGCTTGACCGCTAAGCTTGCAGACTGCTTAACTCGTGGACCGCTAGACTTGTGGATCGCTTAACCGCTAAGCTTCTGAACTGCTTGACCGCTAAGCTTACAGAGGGGGGTGAATAGGAAAACGGATCGACGGATTTTGACAATATTCTGGCCCGGATTTCGGATTCAGAGCATATTTTTCAACGGATTTGCGGATCCTTCAATAACGGATCGACGGATTTGGTCATTAAATTACAACGGATCGACGGATTCGGTCATTAAATTATGACGGATCAGCGGATTTGCATACCCCTATTCACCCCACTCCTTATAACCGCTTGACCGATAAGCTTGTGGACCGCTAAACTGCTAAGCTCGTGGTAGTTAACCTAGTTAAATTACATTTAACCAAACTTAACTATCACTTCAAAATACTGTAACTTGAGAGCAACAAGATAAGTAGCATACCTCCATGTGAATATCCCAAGGAGGATCTGCCATCACAACAGAAAACTTGCCAAGTACACTCATGTCAAAGTATCTCATATCACACTGGATCCACTACAGCAAGGAAATGCATGGAAACAGCTACTACACTGTAACACTGATTAACTATAATGCATCACTGTTGCTAAAATTCTGTACAATTTGCAACTTTAAAGAAAAAAACAACAACAAATACTGTGAACTGGGATATCTGAAAAACCCTTCAATATAGTCAATTTCCTTTAAGTCATTTTTGTCATTCAGATACATGCAGGAAAGGCGATATATATATATTTATTATATAGACACGAGTGTTTTACTGGAAAATATACCACTCGTAAAATTCATAAAAACTACATCCGGGACCTGAGTGGTTTATTTTCCATAATCTCACACGTGAGTTTATCAATGACGTAATTTCGGTAATTTCCCTCCGAAATTTGTGTCGATGTCTTTTTGTCTATATAATAAAAAGAACATTACACGGCGGCTTGAAGATATGAATTTTATTTTCTCGTGGCAAAAACAATATTTTACTTGCTGCACTCGTTCGTAAAATATTGTTTTGCCACTCGAAAATAAAATTCATATCTTCGCGCCACCGTGTAATATCCTCCATATAACTATATATATATATATATATATATATATATATATATATATATATATTAAATCTGCCTGATGAGTGCGTAAGCACGAAACTCAGAGTTGCAGGGAATCATGTGTGTTTTCATTTAGTAACCCAATTCTATATAGTTATATATATATATCTGAACCAATGCATAATTCTTAACGTTGCCATGAGACAATTTGGGGTCAATACATACCTGAGGTGGGTACAGGATAACCCGATTGTCTTCTTCTGCAGTCTTTGTTAATGATGACTGTAAGAAAATGGTAAATCAACATTTTTCTAATTTATCAACCATTTATCAATTTATATCAAACCCACCCCTATGTTTGTGAGAATAAATAACCAGTTTGTTATTTGATCATATTTGTCAAATAGCTCAGGGAAATACAGTGTAGTTTCACAGTTGAAATTTCTGAAAAATCTTTCACAGGGCTGAAATTGTTACAATGGAAAGATAGCTTTGGCAGTGTTGTGAGGCTGTACTCTATTTATGTTGCTTCTATAGCCAATTAAAAAAAAATTGCCATTTCATTGATAACAGCAGGATCTGAATTTTGTGAGCCATTTTGGAAATTTTAGTTGTATGTTTAACTATAATTGCATCTTTTTCATTTCTTCTTTGAAGCTTCAACTGTAAATACCTTCAAAAAAGTCCAAACCTTTTCTTCTTTTTTCTTTTCTTTTCCTTTTTCTTCTTTGTTCATTTCGACATCACTGTAATCAACTTCATAATGTACATACTAGAAGGGAACAAATCCAAATAACAAAATTAACAGTTTATTTGACAAGGATAGAACATAACTACCCTAGACTAGACTAGACTAGACTAGAGGAGAGAGAAATCACTGCATACTTTTACAACATAACTGAGATTTAGTTTCATATGCTAGATCACACATGGTGCACTCATTTCTTGGAATATTGTAAATAGAAGAAACTGCAAATGAAAATACCGTATTCATATGTCAAAGTAAAATATACGTCTAAAAATTAGTAACTTTTCCATGGCAGAGTTTCCTGACAGTACATAAAAGTGTAATAAATAACAGTTTCATTGGAATGATTCAGTATAAATATGCCACGTCTCTCACCTTGCATGTATCCATGTGAAAGCAAGTGTTGAGAAATGAGCAGTCTCCTAAAGATTCTAAAACAAAGCAAAATATCACATTCTTATTACTCTGTCTATTGTTAGTGTTTCAAGAAAATATTTTGATCTTGTACCAAATTCTCTAGTAAGACTAACATACAAGGAACTGTATGATACCCACTTACAGTGGGTGTGAAATAGTCCCAAGAAAACAACATACAGAAAATACATGCAGTACTCCTTCTCAAATGTACTCACTCAGAGTTGATATTATGCTTACCATCTGTATGCTTTTGGATAATTTTCCTGAAGTGTACCTATTACAAGGGGTGCAACAAAATTGATACCAATGTTATGAAAACAACAAAATAAAAATACATGTAATGATTATACAAAAAATGTTTTTTTTGTTCCTTAATATATATATGTTGTAGTTCAATTTTTTCAATTGTTTTCTGGTATAAGTAAACAAAGGAAAGTAAAATTTGAACCAAGGATAAAACTGAACTACAACATACATATATATTGCCTTTCCTTCATGTATCTGAATGTCAAAAATGACTTTAAGGAAATTGACTATATTGAAGGGTTTTTCAGATATCTCAGTTCACAGTATTTGTTGTTGTTGTTTTTTCTTTGAAGAGCAAATTGTACAGAATTTTAGCAACAGCGATGCATTATAGTTAATCAGCGTTATAGTGTAATAGCTATAGGGAAAAAGGTCCGTATGGAGGTCTACAGCGAGAGTGCTAAGAAGGTGCTGGGAAAGAAGAGGAGAGTGAAGAGTGACTGGATCAGTGGAAAGACCTACAAGATGTTTGAAGAGAGATGAGGGTTATAGGCAAAGATAGGATGTACATGGTCTGCCCGCATGAAGGAGATAGCCGCTGCTGCATATGCAGTGAAAGACAAGGAGGAAATTACTACAATGGGGAAAAATCTGGCCTGTGATCCATATCGCAAAAAGCTGGACCGGTCAAATGCACTTGATTAGCCAATCAAATTGGAAAATTTAGGACTCCAGCCTGCTCAGATGCTTGAGAAAAAAATAATTGATGGTAATAGACTAAACATTTTCACTTAAGTAATAATGTTTTTGTGAAAAATGAAACAACTGCATAAAGCTGCTTACTTTTCTACAAGGCTGACCATGAGGTTTGTTCTTACGACAGTCTTCTCTTGTTCCATGATCACAAAACTCATGAACAAATGCTCCTCCTTGGGACTTGAATTTTTCAACAGTGGATTGCTCCTGAAATATGTTTGATTTTTAGAAAACTTGAGTAAAAGTTACCATAGTTAAAATTTAAAATTCTAAAGGCATGCAAAACTTACAGTTCTTGTCATGAGAACTTTACCTTGTGGGATGGAACATTAAGTAAGTCCAATATTTCTTCTCCAACTTTCTTGTTCTGTAAAATAACAATTTAAAATATTATTCAGATGGCCATAAAACAATTTGAAAAAATTCTTACACCCAATGCTACAGTGTTGTAAGGTCTCATTTAATATCAATGAAGACACCCAAAATATGTATTACTCATTCTACACATTATTAAAAATGGTTTACAGACCAATCCTAGCCACCCTCAATTCTGAAATGGAATGATCTATTTCATATACTCCCTCATCGTACTTACTTCCATTTCTTTCATTGTTGGCATAGACAAAAGACTCTGAAAGAGTAAACATTCATGTCTGAATTAAAACAACAAATTGCCTCAAGTACCAGCCTGCAGTTAAAAGAGGACTGTTGAAAACATCTTAAATTGGAAACCTTACCAATGGTGTAGCTAGTACATACATTAATAGGGAATATCTTTTTGAGTATTGTGAAAAATTTGTTGGATCATAGAGAATAGCTGATTCAAAATAGTTTTGTTGTGCTACTGTACCGCAATATCATCAACTGACTCATTCCTTGGTTTACTTTGAACAAGAGTCGTAGAATCATCAGGATTGATAGAATCACTGTGAAGGAACAGACAATCAACACAACAGATAGTTGAAGATCAGAAGATATATTAGATGTAGCAAAGCATACTGTAAAAAAAAGTCAAGAGTTGGAACAAACAAGGAAATAATAACTATTTAATTAGAATATTATTATTTTAATAATAATATTATATACTATCATTGGATGTTAATGAATAAAATAATGAAAAGGACAAAATAGACAATGGCTGCACTCGCACACCTTTCTCGCTTCCTTTTCCTTGAAGCCGAATTATCACCTACAGTTGAAATTGATTTTAAAGTGTGTTGGTGTCACAAATACAAAATGAAAGAAATTCAAACATTAAGCAACAACCTGACATCACAGTCATTACCTTTTGAACTGAGTTCTCTATGGACAGCATCAAGCTTTGAAACAAGATTAATAGTATTATCAATAGTTAATTCATGAAAAGTGCAGCTACTGTAATGACCTTTATTTGAATGTCAACTGTATCTAGCACTGACGTACTAATTGGGGACACTGTAAATCACGAGTGAATCAAATCATATTAAATTAAATCAGATCAAATCAGATGTTGGTTTTTGTGGAGAGGGGAAAACTGGAGTGCCTAGAGAAAAACCTCTCAGAGCAGAGTAGAGAACCAATAAACTTACCCCACATATGATGCCAGGGCCGGGAGTCGAACCCAGATCACATTGGTGGAAGGCGAGTGCTCTCACCACCCAGCGCCAACCCTGCTCCCACTGTCTGTACAACATGCACATGTACACAAAATGTATAATAATACTAGCTTTTATTATTAAAGAGAAATGATACCTTCAGATGATCTTTGGAAGTGATAATAATACAAGGTCTTCCATCTGGTGATGTGCCATGCTTAATGCTAAAATAACAGAAAGGAGACAAATGATTGAAACTGGAAATTACTCAAGGGACAGTAGAAATTGCAAAAGAGAAAATGTTAATTTCCTCCTTGTTTCAAGGTACTCAAGCACAGCAGTTTCAATCATGGAAACAGCATTTTACATATATTATGTATTTATCCCATAAGATCTGCATGGAAAATCCAACTGTACAACTGTTTAAAAAGAATGAGAACTAAGGTTCTAATAAGAATAATTTTAGGTTGGAGTACATGTACTTAACTGATGTCTACCTGTGACTCAATGGTACACACAAACATATAGATATACAGTGAAAAATGATGCTTTGCTTTTCTATTAGCATGAACATGTTTTGGAAACACCACATTTATGAAAATTAAAAAAGTAATAGAATTTACATAACCATTGATTCTGTTCTTCAATAGACCGAATGCATAAATGGCAGCCAAAAAATTATTCTTTTGTCTATGTGCTAATTAGACTCACTAGCATCGTTTGCATGGACAAAATTCAAAAGAAATGTTGCTTGAGAGCGAGGTTAGTGACTTTAATTAGCATATAAACAAAAGAATACATTTTTGGCCACTATTTATGCATTTGGTCTATTATAGCAACCTAGTACTTTCATCCCAAACTACTGAGAAAGCTGACCTTATAAAGTCCTGAATGGCAAATTTCTGGAGCAAACTTTCCAATGCATCATGGGATACAGGACATTCACTCTAATTAGTCAACAATGAACAGAAATTTACCACAGTTCATTCAGTTTGACAGAAAATACAGAAGGAAATGTGTAAGACAAGAACAGAGCAAATAAATTTACATTATTGATTAAAATGACACAGTAAAAACACTTTTACAAATCCCAATCACTATGTGACTAGAGGTAGTAAGGGTTATTGTTAGGATTAGATTATCATATGAAAACAACTAGAAAACATTTGTTGCCACTCACTGTCCATTGTATAAAAGTTTAAACACCAAAGGCAGGATCAAATTATACAGGTAATTTACTTTACCTTACATGAAAGATCACTTGTGAGTTGCACAGAATCCACTGGGATGGTAAGTGATGAGGTACACAAACACTTTAGCAGTTTGTGCTCAAGAAGAGGGTCTACTTTTACTATTACATCTTGCTGTTTCTTTGTCACAGTGGACTCTTCAGCTGAAGAGACAATGGTGCTTTCTGGAGGTGGTGTGGAGGAACCTTTTTTAACAGCACAAATCATAAACCTTCACTTGATTAGATAAGGGGTCATAGACAGGATTTCATCCATTTCATAGGTAAATGCCTTTAATAACACTAATTCTTGTTACTGAATGACAAGGAAACTAAACAAGAGCAATGTGGGATGACAGAGTAGTAACCAGGCCTCTATCTTAGTAGCTGGGCAAATTATCATATTATACCGTATTGATCAAGTCAAACAAATAACCATGCATCGAGTAAGAATCACAAGTTAATTTACACATCACGAAATCCCATTTTGTGTTACAGAAATTAAAATTATACCTGATAATGGATTGATATAAATAAAGCCACGAAGGCGACATTTTTCTTCCCAAGGTCAGATTGATTTTCTGACAGGCTATACTGACTAACTCACTGTCTGACTGTCTGACTGACTGTCTGACTGTCTGACTGGCCCGGTTTGTTCCAAGCAGGGTTACAGTGCGACCACTCAAACCAAGGCCACCCAAACAAATTTTCATACAAATTATCCAATCACAATCCAGTATCTAAACAATAGAATCTCTACAAATGTTTTTATAATTCTCTTAAAATGTATATAATTTGCTCTAACTGTACAAAAGATATCAAAATTGAATACGAATCATCTTAGTAGGTAGAGACTCGCCTCAAATCTGCTGTTCAGCATCAAAAACAGACATTCAAAATTTGTATGAAAATTTATTTGGGTGGCCTTGGTTCGAGTGGTCGCACTGTAAGATAACCCAGGGTTAGTGCAAAATTTAAATGCAGATACGAGAGCTTAAAAGCACATTCAGTATAATTCTTTTTGAATACAATTTGATGACTGTATGCTCTAAAATAAATAGAGAAAATTATCGGAGATAACGCTTTTTTACCAAGAGGAAAAGAAATCCAGGTTAAAGTTTAACCCGGGCTTAGAGCTAACTGGCCTTCAAACAACCAGCCCCTGACTGTCTGACTGATTGACAGCTTGATTGACTTGAAAATTGACTCACTTAGTGATTGAGGTGGTAGATTGAATGAATCAAAGTGGAAAAAATATACGTTTCTAACTACTTTACAGAGGCTGGAACAAAATTATATACAAGATCTGGATAATGGTAGGGTTGGGGGAAGGGGCTTAGGTGACATCGTCAAAGTATGGTAAGGGTATGTTAAAGTCACAAGTATGCGCATTAAGAGAAAATTTCGACTGCCGGACACCGAGTATTTTGAAAATTCTGTCCGGCTGCCGGACATATAGACACAGCGAAAAAAAAAATAGAAAAAGCTCTATTGACGGACCTCAAACCTCTTTGACCTCTATTTTGTGGCAGCAGCAGGGTCTTATCACTTCTACCACTGACGCCTTAGTGCGCATACTTGTGGCTTTAACACCCTTATTACACTTTGACATGTTAAAGGTTTACCTTCCGTACTTGATATTTATCAACTGTGCACGTGACTTTGTAAAATCTAATCCTTAACCTCGTTTACACCTTGCAATTTACCTGATAAATCGCCATCCTGTACACCTACTCCTTGGCGTTCCTTTCTTCGTCGCTGGAGCCGTTCACGAAGGCTTTCTTGGCGACGCTTATGTTCCTGAATATCCGACCAAGTGTCAGACATTCTGCTGTCGAATTTGCAGTCCTCTTTTCCTTGTATTTGACCCTTGCATAACTTTTGCTTTGGAACCGAGCGTGGGGTTGTTTGTCATGCAGCCGAGCCTTCCCCTTCAAAGATTGCCATAATGGAGGGTTACATCAAACTCGTCGAAAGTTGCAATTCTCAAAATGAGATCAAGGTAGTGGCGGAACTAAAGAATTTCGTTTATGAAAACGAAAAGACTTTCTCTTTTCGCCATCTCGAACCTTCGAACAGGAGAAAATTTATTGATGCCCTGCTCACGAAATTGTCGGCGGGTAACTGTGGTTCGGAATTAAAGACCCAAGCTCTGTCAGCCCTACGGATACTAAGCCGTGACAAAGATGTTTTGGGAGTACTTACTTCAGAAAGGTCTATATTTACTGTACTGTTCCTTGCAGAACTCAGCACTGAAGGTTTTTCAACAGGCAAGGACGATAGCACAAGTTCTAAGGAAGATGAACACAACAAAAACAACTCTTTAGATAACATTTCGGGGAAGGCAAGTGTTGTGATAGAAGCTTTGAAATGCTTGTGTAATGTGGTATTTCATAGCAAAACAGCTCGGCAACACTGCTTCAAACACAAAGCTATTGAGGCAATTATAGCGAGAGTGAAGAGGTGGTTTGATAACACGGGATTGGTGACAGACGTCAAGTATTTTGATTTGAGGTTTCTGTTCTTGTTAACCGCCCTGGAGAACTTCGCTAGGGACGAAGTAGTTGCGCACAACGGCTTTTGCGTTTTGACCCATGCATTAGACAGTTGTATACCCGGGAAAGAAGAAAGAAAAATATGTCATGAAGCTAAAGTCACTGATGGCTGTGGGCAGTTGACAGGATCAAAGCTTCAAGCACTGAGTTTGCTAGAAAGGTACAGTGCGGTTTATCCTTCTATTTGCCTCGCGCGTCTGAAAAGTAGCTTGCTGTGAATATTGCCTGTGAATGAATGTTTTTAATCTCATTTGCACTTCTTTTATTATACTGATCATACGGAGTTCTGCTTGTGTCTTTATATTAAACCGTGAAGTTAGTTGAAAGTAGGAAATAATAATTTTTTAAAAAAGAACCAAAATTCAAGAATGTAGATTGCACGAGGGCGCTGCGAAGACTATTTACCTATACACCTCGTTTAATCATATTAACGTTCTTGAATATAGAATAATATAAAGACGGTCTAGAGGAAAGGCCTTGTTTTCTTACTGAACGCGTTAGAAAAACCTAAATCGCTTTTACTGAAACAAATTAAAAATGTAACATCAAACTAGATATTTAATGCTTTTCCTAGAACGTGAGATCGAGGGATCAGGATGGCTTAGTAAGATTCTCTCAATGTGTGAGGGGTTAGTGAATTTATGTAAATCATTTTGATACCTGAATTATTGTAACATTCTACCATAATTTGTTACAATAGTGAGTGAACAGTGAACATGATTTCATATGTACACTAGTAATTCCATATTTAAATATGATATTACTTTGTAGGTGACAGGTGTACTCAGATTAACTCCAAAACAGCTGAGACAGGGAAAAACATTTGACTGAAGCTTTGATTTTTGCTTGGCCTTAATATTTTTCTTACCAAAAATGGTTTGTTTTGTAGGAGTTTTATTGAAGAAAATCCACAATCGTACTCTATGACAGAGGATGAAATTCGTCTTTCCGCAGAGATCCTGAAGACCATGTTCAACATCAGCCTAAGGCTTTCAGATACAGATGACTCAGACACCATAGAGCACTGCGAAAGGATTGTATTTATTATTCGTTCAATGTTTGTGCACATCAAAGGACTGGCTGATTGCCCTCAAAACCTTCCAACTCATGCGATGAACATGGCTAGTAACATGCCCAAAAGTTGTCTCAAACATCTTTATTGGTCAATCCCTCCAAATGTTTCAAGGAAGCTTGCAAAGGAGTATGAGAGTAGGCCTTCATCAAGGAGATTTAAAATACACTTTGAGGTACACTGTACATGTTATACATATATTCCACATGATCATGTCAATAAGATCATGCACTTGACATTGCGTATGCCTAAAACAATTGATTCTTTAAGGCAGTTTAGATTTTACTTGAAGCTCTTCTGTGCAAATCAGTGAAAACCATGTGTTGTAAAACAGTATTCCAACACATTCGAGCTCAACCTCGTTCCCAGGGTCTCTCTTCTCTCGCTCTTGGGGGCGGGGAGAGAGAGACCCTGGCAACGAGGTTGATTTGAGCTCAGTGTAAACATGGTGTTACTCTATATGCATTACTGACCAAGGGTGAGATTAAGATGACTGCATATTAGTCATGTTCTCCTTTGCATTTCCAATCAGAAGTTGAGGTGAAGGATTCGCATCATCTTGCCCCCTTACAGAACTAGCCATAATTATAATATCACAGAATATTACAGTATCATATGATAATTAATGAAGCTAGTTTGGAAATACAAAATCTTAGATGCTTAAAATTGTACAACACTAAAACAGGAGCTCATATGATAGTGTGACAATCATGTCTGTTGGTCTTTCAGAACTACAACATGTTGTCAGTTCAGCACATGTTGATCGTTCTTGATGACTGTCTGAGAAGCACAGGACCTCCCCCCAAGGATCATTTGGTTTCAGCTTTAAGTACTTTTTGTCAGTTGGCACGTGGTAACAGATTGATAAGGAAGTACCTGAGGCAGGAAGTGCTACCACCGCTTGGTAGAGTGGGAACCACACGACCTGAGGAGGGGAACTTAATTAGAAACAGGCTTGTCAGGTTGATGACATCTCCTCTGGAGGACATCAAGGTAGAACTGTGCTATTAAGCCATTTGACTGTACATCTTATCATCCCTGGTATTTGTGAGTGTTAGCTAGCTCCCTCTGATTACTTTACAAATCAAACTGTTTTTACTACTAGTATAAGGCTTTCCAAGAATCCATACTCATTAACATGTTACAGTAGTCTTGTTTTTTCATCAGTTTTTCTTGTGTACTGCATGCCCTTAGGAAGTGTCAATGTCTGTAGTTGGTGGCTGTTTAACAAAATTAAATATTTTACTTTGTAGGAGTTGGTGTCAGATTTTCTGTTTGTTCTCTGTAAAGAGAATGTGAATCGGTTGGTAAAGTACACTGGGTATGGAAATGCTGCAGGTCTGCTGGCGTCTCGTGGACTCATGGGGGGAGGGCAGGGCCATGAGTGTGAGTATTCATCTGATGAAGATGATTCAGAAACTGAGGAATATGCCATGGATAAATCACAGATTGATCCTATGATTGGTGAGTTAGCAAGCCACTGCAGCTATCCTGTTATCATTAATTTTAAGCTTCTGTTGGAGTGGTTATAGCATGTAAGTTGCAATAAATCAAACCATTCTTTTCCTAATATTTATCTACTCAGTAGCTCAAGTACACACTGATTATTGACTTTGTTGACTTTATTTGCTACTAGTCTAAAGGTACTCTCTACTATAGCATAGATGTAGGTTGGCTTTCTTGTCTGTTTGCTTGGTGTATTTGATGCAATAAATATTTTGTTATTTAACCCTAGGTGCCATCCCTGTTGATGATGGCAAACCCAATCCTCTTGATGAAATGACAGAGGAAGAGAAGGAAGAGGAAGCTGAGAAACTGGCAAAACTAATTCGTGATCTCAACAGGAAGGGTATAATAAAAACTGCACAGGTGGGACCTGATGGTAGACCTCAAAAAATACCAGAGCTGTCAAACCTACAGGACAAAAACGAACCAGAGTCAAGTGAGAGCATTCAAAAAGATGAAGATGAAAAACCACAAGAAAGCATTTGTTCAATGCAATCAACACAAACAGAATCAGAAGATGTAGAGCCACAGATTAAAAGACCAGAAACAGAAGGAGAACGAACTGTAGAGAACTAGGATGATTTATGTAAAATAGCAAGTCATTGTGTTGATTGAATTGTGGATATGATTCCAGCACTGATACAGAAAAAGGCAGATCTCTAAGCAAAAGATCATGCACCTGTTTGCCAACTAGTTCTGAACGTATTTAGCATAAAGCATCTTAAAGTCTTAGGTAATCCCCATTACATTAGACCATGTTTCATTGCAGTGAGATCTTATTACAAATAATGGAAGAGGGGTCTTTGTTAGCCTGACACACCACTTGAACATATCAAGCCTCTACTGCTCTAAGGCAGTTTCAACTTTCAGTGGAAGAGAAGTTGTGGTGGAGTATACGGTTATCAAACTGAAAGATGAATGCCTGTAAATGATGAGCTTGTACTAGATAAACAAACAGTGTATCAAATGCTAATGCTGACAAGAGAATGCTGCCAATGTGCATAGGTTGGTGCAGGTGTAAATAAAATGAAACTAGAGGTTGTGCTATTGCTACCAGGATAAAGTGTTGGTGCAAAGGCAGACATGATGGAAAATACAAAATGTCACTGAGACACTTGTGGAATTACTGTGTGGCCTTAAACCCTCTCTAACTGTCTTAAGATCTGGCCAGGAGTATTCTCATTTTCATAACCTGGCACTAGTGAATTCCACAGATATGCTATGGAAAAAATTCATTTTGATCCATCTTGAACGTTCGAAAAGTATATTAAAAGGCTTTTGGTGAGTAATTAAGGCGTGTGAGATCAGTATTTGTAGACAAAAGCTTGTCTTCTCTATTTTATCATTTGCTGGTGACTCAATCAAGAGTGCCCTATCTCACTCCCCCTCCACCACCTTAACCATCACCACAAAAAAGATTTGATATTAAATAGTGCAAAATATAACTGAGCCAATAAAAATCTTAATGAACTGATATTTTGTTGCATTAATGTCAGAAGGATCCACCAGAAGACAATGAAACTACCATGATACACAAAACATCAGATAAATCAATCTTGCAGAAATGTTTGATATTTAGTGAAAAACTTTCTGTAACTGTTGTTAGTTTTATACATGCAAACATTTCAACGCGCTGATTGGCTGAGTACACGTCAATTAATCCCAAACAGTGCAGAAAGTTGAAATTAAGGGTAGAAATTTGAAATAAAATTTTTGCATGTATATTATGAACATGTATGAACAAGTCATCAAATGATTTCAAGTGCAATTTTATGTAAATAAGCACTCTGTGAATTTTTCAAAAACAACAAATTGCACTTGCCCCACAGGCTCGTGCAATTTTTTAGTGCTTTGAAAAAATTTTCTAGTGTTCATTTATTCCAATTTGCACTCGAAACCATTTGATTACCAATGCAAATGTAACGGTTGAAAGGAACCCAAAGAGACTGGGTAATTGGTCCCAAGCCCTTGTTTCTGATGCTGGGGATTGGTTCCGAGGCTCGGTCGATTCATCATCACTCCCTTTATGCACGGTTCTCATTTAGAATTATATTCTTTCCATTAGTCCTTTTTTGAACTGACATGGACAGATTAGTTTATTACGAAGGTAGGGAAAGACCAATTTAATTATTATTGAATTACGTAGAGGTAGCATCACGGAAAATTTGTAAGCATGTGTTAAACTTTATTTAAAAATCCCAGATTAACCATCATCTGTTTTGCTCTATCTTTTTTAATGCGTGTCTTGTTTCTTACTTTCCATGAACTATATGACAGAAGCCGCCACGTGGTACGTTCTTTCGATGTTTGTCTGCATCTTTATGTTCTCTGTAAGTTCCTTAACGAAGCTCTGTAAAAATATTGTTTGCCTATTTTGCTAAAGGCTTGAAGAAGTCGTGGTGGAATGCCAAAAAACAGGCAATGTTGATCTGAGCTTACTTATCAGAAACTGCGAGAAGTGCACTAAGTGTGTTCACATGCTTCTTACTACAGAGGAGGATTCTTTAAAACTGGTCAGTATCATTAAGTTTAAAACTGCCAGGAATACTTTAACAAACTGTACACTTCCATATCTAGTACATACGAGTAGCAGGCGATATGACTTGGTGGCGTTTCAAACTATTGTAAAGTTTTTGAACTGTTAGTCACTTTTCTGAGGTTTATATGTGAACTCAGTATTAGACCATTTTCTTCTTTCAAAGCAGTCAGTACCATTTTTCCAAGAAGATATTCAAGCTTCCACCATGCACAGCTGATAATGTAACATATTAGGCCAAGACTGGTCACATGACTGATAATTGATGAACTTGTTCATTTGATTGTTTCCTTTTCAGGATGCACTCTCTCAACTGTCTGTTTCACTGAATGGTTATCTTGAGATTCTTCTCAAGAAGAAGCATCAGCTAGATGGTGGAAAAACTGATGAAATCCGTAAGAAGATAATAATATTGCACAATTGTACATTGTTTTTTGGTGTAATGCAATAGGGCTCTGTTTTGACACTTGACATTTATAATTTTTTTACTGATTCGATGTCACCAATGTTCTCATCACTTTTTTCTTATAGAGAAAGATTTTGTAACCAGTATGGATAACCAGTGCAAAAGGCATGTATCTATAGATTAATACAAAGAACCTACAAATAAACTTAATGTATTTGTTTTATGAGTTCACTTCGATCTGACTGGATTAACTACCACAGAGCACAAGCTTGATATGAAATTTTGTTTGATTATGCGAATTAATGGAATTAATTACATATTGATACTGTAAATGGTTTGAGCCCAGGAGTCTCAGTAGTTGTTGTTGAGTATGATCGAGCTGGTGTAAGAAGTTTTGAAAAGAACTGTTGTTGAAGACGTTGTTTGACTCTTCAACAACCTGAGCGGAAGTCATCATCAGGGTCAAGTGACACTAATGATGACCTCCGCTCAGGTTGCCGAAACGTCAGATAACGTTATCAACAGCAGATTTTTTTCTTTATTCAAAACAACTTACACCCGGACGATCAAACTCAGCAATCCACACATTACTTATTATTATCCTTCAGACGAAAGATTGCTATTGAAGATACAATTGTTCAAAAAGGAAATGTAAAGTTTGCAGATGTGGTGGGACTAATGGATGCCAAACAGGCATTGAAGGAAGCCATTATTATGCCAATACAGTTTCCACATCTTTTTACAGGTGATATTTAACAGTGTTTATAAGAAATCAGCTAACAAATGAACAGGTTATTTTCTGATGAACGAAAACAAAAATGATGCATCAACTAACCATTTTTTTTTTATAGAAAGATCTAAATAAAGTCAAATGCCCGTTTTATTTTTTAACTAGGAGGTCGTCAGCCTTGGAAGAGGATTCTAATCTATGGCCCACCAGGAACAGGTATTCTGTATGTGTATCAGTATGTCTGTATGTGTGTCTGTATGTATGTCCCTATATTTATAAGAATTGGTGATTGTGCTGCAAAGGAATAGTTCTGATGGGTTTCTCCGAGTTTTTCTCACCTCCAAATTCTAATTCAAATTCACTTTTAACATTCTTAGACGATTGGTATTGGCTATGATTACACTAGCTGATGAGATATGTTTCTTTGAGTTCTGCTTTGGTTCATTGATTTTATTGCACATGTTGTGATTAGCTAAAGCAATTACTTTGGTATAATTAAGACTGTCAATTGATAGCTGCTCTATATGCAAATAGGGAAAACAAGATTGGCTCAAGCTGTGGCATCAGAGATTAACTCCACATTTTACAGTGTTTCCAGTTCAGACTTGGTTTCGAGCTGGGTGGGAGAAAGTGAAAAGTAAGTCATGAACCTGGTTAAGTGAATTTGCGAGATAAGTTTTTTAATCATTATTCATTCAAAATGTTTCTCCGATTATATACCAGGGCATTTCAATGATTTCATCACAACCTATACGCTAAAATAGAACCTCTATTGCTATTGGCTATATCGTTCTATGACGTGTCATGGCCATAGTTATCACGGAGGTCTTACCCACCTCGCTGCATTCACCAAGTGTCCAAACATCCATGCTATTATCCCACAATTGACGTCAGTTGACGCTAATTGCAGTATAATAGGATTAATTTTTGGACACTTGACGTCACGGAACTTGCAAATCTAAGAAAGCAGGAAAGAGGCAGGCAAAAAGGTTTTCAACTTTAAATGAGGAAGATATCAGTAAGTTGCTAGGAGAAAAGGACAGCCGTGGGTTTTAACATGAAGAAGTATTTTGAATTAATAATAAAACAGTTATTGGATTCGGCTTCTGTATGCGATATGAAGAATTATGCAGATCTCATAGAATAACACCCTCCTCGATCTGCATAGTTCTGCATAGTGACATTCAGCCCGATCAACCAATAATTGTTAACTGTCAAATACAAGTAAGAAACAACAGAAATGTCAAAATACTTTTAGTTTGGATTTATAGGGGAATTGTAAATACAATTTCTGCTCCATTTAAGCGATTAGTTTGAGTGTTTTGATCTGACGTAACTTCACTGTCCAGCGCCACGGAGCGAGTTTGACTAAGCGCTCTAGATCTTTTTGAGTTACCCACTGACCGGTGCCTGAGCTGCTGGAGTTGCAACAACTTAAATGCTGACGCCACACGAAAATGTTTCTGCCTGTTTTCCTTCTCGCTGACTGGGTTTTATTATTCATCAGGCTGATTAAAGAACTTTTCTACAGTGCAAGAAATCAGCAAGGTCGCTCAGTAAGTAATACTTTTAAAAGTTTTTTTATCAGGCCTTATGTACAAAACAATCCTTCCTTACGATTACGGCAACGATAAAGACGGAAAAAAGGGACGTTTCCCTTGTCGCAATTGTAACAATGCTTGAGTCCAATACCTGCACGGAACGTGCTTTGAGTTCAGTGAAACGTATCAAACAACTATCTTTTGATTCTGGTTTCCTGTTGTATTTCATAGGTTATATTCATTGATGAAATCGACAGCATCTGTAGAAAGAGAAGTTGGCGCGAGGAAGAGTACACCAGGAGAATAAAGACAGAACTGCTAAAGCAGGTTCAGTAGGTTAAAGTCAGAAGAAAAACTCCTTTATTATTTTTAAAACATTTCAAGACCACGCTGCATGATTAGCTAAAGTTCTACTTTCACTGTAGATGGAAGGCGCCAACAACAATTCCTCAGCGGAGCACTTCATTCTGTTATGTGCAACCAACTGTCCTTGGGAACTGGACAGCGCTTTCCTGAGGAGATTTCAAAAACGAATTTACATTCCTCTTCCAGATCGGTGAGGGAAAGTTATTCTTTAATTTAAAAACAATTAAAAGGGTTTCATTACGTTTCAAAATGGCGGGTTGCAGCGACCAACTTTAAGAGAGAACAACACAGTTTTCAGTACTTATTGGGCGTGAAAATGTTATCAAAACCGTTTGGCCTGTGTAGTGGACTAGAAATCCGATTTCTTTGGCGCAAGATTTGGCACCACATCCATCAACAAACGTGTGGGAGAAAGCCACTTAAACATTTAACTAAACATTGAAGGTGGTCGCTGTTGCTCTCGTCAGATCAAAATGTATATAGTAATTTATTTTAAGTTAAAATGAGCCTTTTTATTTTGTTGTATGTTTTAAATTTTATAAAAGAGTGACATTTAAAATATTATCAATAATACAACTTATATTTCACCAGTGAAGCACGGATGGCGTTGATTAACATGCACTTATCGACCACTCCTGCACTGCTAACTTCGGAGGACTGGTGTTTACTAAGCGACAAAACAGAAGGTTATTCTGGTAGCGACCTGGCCAACTGCACCTCAGATGCCATGTTTGAACCAATCCGGGAACTGGAGAAAGCACGATTTTGGAAATTAAACAAAGGTATAAGTTTTGAATTAGACTGATGAATTGTACATCAGGCTGTTGAAGCATATCAATATTGGCCAGCGCTTTTGATGTGTGGAGTCCCTTTGGCTTACATGTCACTGCCATGTTTAACACCGTTACCCACTCTAAATTTGACTCGTCGCAAACTTTTACCTGAACGCGCAAACATTCATTTAGCTTAAGTAGTAGGGAAATCCCGATCTCAGCGCATGATTAAATCCCGGTAAAATCATTTTTAAATTATCTTAAGACCGACATCCACCCAATCCAGGCTCAGGCTCAAAATCTAATAAACAGACAAATCCGATAAAATCAGATAAAATTCGACAAAATCCGACAAATTCGCTGCTAAATGAGACAAAATCAGACCGGACAAAAATCCAACAAAATCAAGCGTAATCATACCGAGCAAAACCAATCCGACAAAAATCAAAGAAATTAGACAAAAATAAAAAAAATCCAACCGAACCAGATAATCCAACTAGCAAAATTCTTAGCAAAACTCTTAGCAAAGAAGCAACTCCGGTCTGATTTTGTCTCATTTTGTCGCGATTTTGTCAGATTTTGTCTCATTTTGTCGGATTTTATTTGATTTTGTCGGATTTGTCTGTCTATTAGATTTTGAGCCTGGATTGGGTGGATGTCGGTCTTGGGATAATTTAAAAATGATTTTACCGGGATTTAATCATGCGCTGAGATCGGCATTTCCCTACTACTGTGTAACACATTAAAAGTCTTATGTACCAGCTACTGTAGTGGTTTTTCTAGTGTCATTATACACGTTGTATCATGATTATTTTCAGATTTCTTTTACACTCCCTGTGCTGAATCCGACCGGCCTTCTACTCAGTCATGTTTAAACGATCTTCCTCCAGACAAGGTATCTGCAATGAACAAATGGTAAACGTGCAGCGGGAGGTTGCTAAGCACGAAAGCAGCGTAAGAGATGTCATTTCTAGCGTCTTGAGTGCTAAGCAGACTCCCAAGTGCGTCCATAACTCGATGGCTGCACAGCTGCTGCGTTTACCATTTCTTTTATAACATAAGAATTCGCAACTTCACAATCTGATATCAGCATGCAACCCATGTCAAAAGGTTCGCGCGTATTAGCCAATCATATCGCGCGCTTTCCGAAAGCTATGTTATAATTCACTTTCAATAATAATGACCGATGTGTAATATAAGTTATACATCTGTGAAGGACATAAAGAAGTACTGCTGGAATAATTATCCGGTATCATTATCATTACTATATAATTATTCTGTAATATTTTACTGTGGATTTCGTTATGTCTTACAGGTTCAGCCTCGACCGGTCGCTATTAAGGATTTCCTAAAAGTGGTGTCACGGAATATCCGCACAGTAACAAGAGAGGATACAGAGAAATTTGAGCAGTTCTCGTTCAACGCAAGATGACGATAGAACTGATTAAAACGTATTTGCGTTAACTTGCGTCTTACTGGGGATATCTTTGCGAGAAACGTAAGGATTGCAATGAAAATGTAAAAAGCGTGGGACAATAGTTCTCTAAAACATAAGAGAGTGAGAATTCAGAAAGAAAGACGCATGTCCCTAACGGACTTATTACAAAAGACTGAATGCCTCGTGTGCGCCCAGAAACTCAGCGACTTTGAACAAAAGCAGTGACATATAATTTCGCATTTAACTCAGGACATCCTTTGTGCTCTTCGGGGTTCAAAACTTGAAATCATGAATTTGACAAAACGTGAGTCAGCCATTAAAGTTCGCGCCTCTACCAAAATCACCCCGCGCGTGGTGATTGTTGCAGCACGTGACGTAAGTAACCTTGACCAATCAGAACACCCATCTGAATCTTTAAACTTTAATCACCAGAGCAAATACGCGAATGTACTGGTGCTGCTAGAATATATAACGAGACACAATGCGGCATTTAAATGACAGATAGATACCTCATGTATCCCCTATTATATGAGATCAAATTAATTGTAACTTACCATCTTCCTTCTCTACAACATGGTCCTGTTTACAAACAACAACGAAATCAATTCTTGTCGTGCAAACTAGTTCCAATTTCTTACTATCGTGGGTTTAGAGAAATAATAAAACAATTATTCCACTCAATCTCATCATACATGAGCTAATAGCTAACTGTGCGCTACGTTAAATACCCGTGTACCCATGTATACCCTTGGATACCCCTGTGTAAATCAGTATACTTTCGTATACCCATGGATACCCCTGTGTACCCCAGTGTACCCATGTATATCTATAACTGATACATGAAGTACCTATTAAATGACTGATTTTACTGGTAGCGCTGACCACTTAGTGTTGACGAACGACAAGAAGCAAGTTTGGGTTCGTTTGGTTTTGGAACGGTCACTGGAAGGAGTTAAGGGTTTCCTTTAAGGGTACGATTTTGCAACGTGTAAAATCAGGTTGATTTAGTTTTTTCTTCTCGAAAAGTCTTATTTTTACAATAATGATCTTTAGTTTTAAGTTCAAATGGCTCCACTCGATCAATGTTGAATGTGAATCGTCTGAAGGACATCCACAAGTTTTAATACATATTTACTGTTTGTGGCACGTGTATTTGGTCGTGATTATCCTAAAGAAACTCATTTTAAGCGGTGTAAAACAACTGTTAGTCCTTGGTTTGTTTCATGTCTAGATTTACAACTGTAACGTAACATGAGTACATGCATGTCATCTAACTATTAACTTGCAGAATTAGGGGCTGTTTATATGGAGAAAAGTTGTCCCGGGTAGGAGGGTCACCCTCCCAGCCAAGTCAACTTTACCGAGCGTTCATATGAGAAAAGTTGACCCCTTTGCCCGGGTTAAGAGCTGGCCTTTGATCATCAGAAGACTGGGGAGAGTCCAAAATAGTTTGTGCTCGCATGATTCGCAGCCATCGTTTGCCGAACCTTCTCATATAATTTCACTTTGTCAGTGTTGTAGTCAGCAATCAATAATCAAGTCCACCAGAGCAGGGCTTCAAGACCACTTCTTTGCCGAGACAGATGAGCTGGACGGTGTTGACTCGTCAACTATCACGCGATAGAAATCTCGAGCTCATATTCTAATTGTTTAATAGAAGAACAGGGAAAGTAAGAATTAGACCATAATAACTGCACTAATGCACAATAATCATCGTCATTAACCAGGCTGTATTTTAGAGCATGATGCACTTAAATTCTCATTTGTACAATTTAGGTTTGGGAATTACTCTTGTTATATTAAAAGCATTTGTTCTGTGTGTACTGTAACTGTTATTTTAAGAAACTTACTGTCAGTTAAATCAGTATCCCTATTTATGTGGTATGTTGTTTTTACTGTCTGTTTAGTAAGTACAATGTCCGATGTATCAGCTGATATTTCTGATGCAAACCAGCTGGAATCTGTACCAAGAGTTGGCGTCACTGATGCGCAGCGGGAACTTGCTAATAATGCTCATGTTGAATTTGAGAGCAAGCAGTATGACAGGTAGAAACTTAATAGTGTTTCATGCATTTTCCATGTCTTGAATCTCACTTCCAGCCTTTAGTAATAATTATTGGCAGTGTGCATTGGGAGTATTAATGCCCTTCTCTTACAATCTGGGTGATTTTAGAAATGCAACTTTCCTTGATTTGACCTAACATCAAGTTCCCAAAACTTACCCAAAGGGAAGTTGATGAGACACACTAATGAGAATTACTTCTTAGATCTTGGGAGTGAAAGGGTTTAAACATTTTGTAGTTAGTTTATTATCAGAGTTGTTTAATGAATTCAGATAAATTAATTCCTTTTTTGCATGGTAATTTTCCAGGTGTTTGATGGCCTTAAACGCACTTCTTGAACTGAGAAAAAGTGACCCAAAAGTTCAACACAACAGAGCGGTAGCACAATTCTACCAGTCTAACTGTACAAAGACAGAGGAATGTGGCAGGAATCTCTTTCAAATTAGAAGACAGGCAAGTATTTACTTTGTGATAAAAAGAGCTTTGGATCAAAAGGGTTTGATGCTAGGGAAAAGTTCAGATGGTGTAACAAAAGTACTTGTATGCAACATGCAAATCTTTTCCTTGTTTTCTTACTCTCTGTAAGATTTGTCTGATACAAAAGGGCAATTAGATTTAATGTATATGTGGTGAGAATTTTTGTTTATCTAATACGGAATGTTTAACGTTTGATTTTAGATTGAGAGAGAGTCCGGAGAAACAGGGGAAGATTTTGATGATGTTGAGACAGCACATCTACTATACAATGAATCTGTGATTTACTTTCATGTAAGTTTTTAAGTGGAGTAGTTTCTCTTTGTTTCAGACATTTGCATAAAGTTCTATCAACAATATGTTTATTGGTTATCCTGAGGGAGATTGTCCAAACTAAAATCTTTGATTTTCATTGTCAAAACTGCAATTAAAGCAAGTTACCCAGTTTGATTCTGGATCATTTGTGTCTTATTTCCAGTTGCAGCAATACACTAAAGCATTAGGTATTCTTGAGCGGTTATTCAAGACTGTGGAACCTCTTGGTATGTACATGTGCAGTCAAGTATTATTATCTATGGCATAGGTGTGTGCCCTTCTATAAGACAGTCAGTTCACAGATTCAACATTCACTAGTCAGGCCTTCTGATATGAAGCGATGGTGCGATTTCGCACAATCGACCTCAAATCGCATCCGATCGCACAATTCACGAAAAATCGCATAATTCAAAAAATAACGCACAACGTTCATAAAATAAAGCATGATTTCTTTGGAATTTCTGCAAAAATACGCCATTCTTGAGATGATTTACCTTGAAAAAAGCCTAACAAGAATCTTTCACCTTCGATTTCGTATTCATTCGAAGCTAAAGCGTTAATTTGAATGTCAAGGACCTGGTACGAGTCTCATTCTTAAAGAGTCGCCTATTGGTGTAACACAAACACGCCCCTTGTTCAGATTAGCCAATCTGAATGGCTGTAATTTCCGGCCGTTTACCCGCACGGCAGACTACCCCCACGGGTGATTTTTGCCAAAAGGAAAAAGGGAATCGTCAGAACACGCACTTGCAGATAACCCGCACACAAAAACAAAAGAAAGTTATGCAAAATAGTTAGAGAACTCACAAAATTTGAAGCGATGGAGCGCTTTGAAAATTGCTCTGAGCCTTTCAGGCATTTTTAATTGAACTCGTATTTCTCGTAATTGAGTCGTGGAAACACTTAAATAATACATGTTTTTAAAACTTATTGAGTCAGTTAGCCTTCTATAATTATTAGAATCGAAGAAAACTTTATTCCTCTTTTTTGCTTAACAAAATACTTTTCAGCGTGCTATTAGCAAGTTTTCAGAACCACTGAAAACTATTGAGAATTGAACAAGCTTGTAAAATTCGGTTCGCAATTTCCTCAAGAAACAATATCCCGGAATCTTCCGGGTCTTAGAAATTGCTTGAAACAGGATGCGTCGAGTATTTTGGTATTATTTCTATCCTTGCAGGAGCCCATTACCCTGATCCTGGGCTCCTGATCCTTGTCAGCATTTTGTTTACATGCTTGCCGACAATTATATTTTTATCGTCTTGAACTCATTATGCGGCGCCAAGAATTGAACTGATCACTAAGACATTTATTTATCTCAAGTTCTACTTGGTCTAAAAAATCACTTGAAACGGGAATATACTCCACAACGTAAGGCAGTGCTAGCTAGGAATATTTCGCTGATGCGTTGAGTATTCTTACATTATTTTTTTATCACAGACAATGTTAGGTTTGCACTGCACGTGTGCCGACAGATGTCAGCATCGTGTTTCAGTTTAGCTCAACCTCGTTCCCAGGGTCCTCTCCTACTCGGGGACCGAGTAGGAGAGGACCCTGGGAACGAGGTTGAGTTTAGCTTTGTGTTTTACACAATAAAATTGTTTCATATAAAGCAGAAACGCATTCAAAATGTCTTAAGAGCAGCAAAAAAGTGTTTTTCTTATCCTGAAACCTTATAAAACAAGCTTAAAATTGCTCAGAAAAAAATCGCATAATCTTCATTATTTATCGCATAATTGGCCTCTTTAATCGCATAATCTGCCCTGCAGATTTCGCACAATTTGCATTTTTTTATCGCACCCTATCAGAAGGCCTGACTAGTCTGTTTCCATTATTTGGATACATCTTTTTAAAACATTATCATTATAAAATGCTTCCTAGAAAGTCAGTTTGGTCACATATAATGTTAAAATATTGTTAATGTTTGAAGAAAAGGGAATGCCTGGTTGCAATATGGCTTCTTATCTCTATCCATGTTACTACATGTATTAGGCAATGAAAATCTTGTCTTTTTGGCTCTGTTTTAAGCGTGTCATTTGGTTAGGTGTTAATATTGTTATTTTCTTTTTAGAGGAGACCCTGGGCTGCAAAATTTGTTTCCTGTTGAGTGAGATTTACCTGACACTCTACAAGGTAATGGTTTGAATAATATTATACCTCTTACTAACAGTTTGAGTTTGAGGTCTGTACTGTAAGTTACGGACCAAGCTTTTTCCGCTTGGATTTATGGCCCAACCACTAAGCCCGTGGGCCATAAATCCGAGAGGAATAAAAGAGGATCTGTAACTAATAGTACAGACCAAGAAAATGACGTTTGTAAGATATTTATTATATCTCTGGAGACGTTTTGGCAACCAAAACAAACTTTTGAAATTTAGCTGGCTGTACGGTGAAGTACAGCCCGCTAAATTGAACAATCACAGCGCATGTACTAACTGAGAGATTTTATAATACATAATACAAATAATACGGGTTCGAATACCGTTCAGGCCTGACTTTTTTTTTTTTCAGGCTTTAATTTCACAGCTGCTTAAGTTGTGTACATAACTGCAATGATCAATTAATGTCGTAACATAATAATACATTGTAACACTTCTGAAATGCTTCTTTTTCAACTGTCCATAAATGATATCTCCAACCAAACTTTTGCTTTATCACTTCCTTTTAATATAATTATGACCTTAAGAAGACCTTTTCAAAACTTGTTTGTTAAGGGTAACGTAAAAAAAAAAACAATGTAATGGACTACAGTGTCTGAATGTCAGTCTTAAATTGTTATTGTAAGTAGACATTACACAATAAACTGTGATTAATTTTTTGTGATGCCTTTTATAATAGAGTGCTTTATCTCTTCACCTGTGCATTCAATACAGTATTTACTTTCTCTTGTTGTTTTTTTCTTTGTTTTAGGCTGACAAAGCCCACAATGTCTTGGTCATGTTAGAAAACTTGGTGTTTGGGTCGTCAAAACCACCAGAGGTAAGTAAAATTGTGACTGCTTTGGAAATGTACATGAACAGTAATTGTTAATGCTAATTAAATAATGATAATAAGACAAGTTTCATGTCTGATTATGGTAGACTTCTTTGTACTTGTATTTTCAGTCAAAAATTAAATCTTGATGTTGACAGATAATACAAGGTGGATTGCAGGCTCAGCTTGGATCTGCAAGTCAAAGCACCTCTCAGACCACCCCCCAGCCTACAAAGGAAGTTGATGAATCTTTAAAACTGCATATTCACCTGGTAACTATTACATGTAATCTGCAATTGAGAAACTGTACATATTATGGCTAAATTACTTTCTCTAGAATGATTGTTCAATCAATATTTTTCTATCACTGTCCAATCAAAAGAATTATATACTTTTCACCTGGATTTTGTTCTTTTACATGTATCTCTGATAATGTTGGTTGTAGCAGACAGTGGAGTTAAGTGAAAATTATTGTTACTGTTAAATTACATTTCTCATGTTTGTTTCTCTACAGCATAAAGCTCGACTGAATATTTTGCTTAAATCAATGAAAGCCTGTAAAAGGGAAGTAAAGACAGTACTCAACACCAATAATATGGTATGCTGATTTGTTTAAGTTTTGCAGTAGTATTACAAGACTTTATGCTTCTATGATTGTCCTTCCTAGATGGCTTATCAACTGTGGTAGCCTTAACTTCACAATACTGTTTACTTTGGATAGGACAACTAAGCAATAGACAAGGAGAGATGAAAACAACAAGTTAATGTTTTACTGTTACTGTATTTTTATTCTTTCCTTCCAGACAGCAGAAGGCCTCTTCCTTAAGAGCAACTTTGAGTACCTTCGTCAAAACTTTCGCAAGTCCATTAAGCTACTGAACAGTGCACCTAAACCAAACAACATCATGGAGAGAGGGGAGTCTGTGAGCACAATGTACTACAACAATTTGGGTTGTATTCACTTTCAGATGCACAAGTACAACTTAGCTGCATTCTACTTCAGACGAGCTTTAGAGGAAAACAACAGGGCTTTATCTTTGCTTCCACCTGTGGATAAAAGTGGGTGATTTTTTCATTTATATTGCTATGTACTCTGTCAGCAGACATGGGAGTGTAGTTGTTAGTTTGTCAGACTAACCATACGTTATGTTAGTTTGTCAGACTACCTATATATGTCTTCATACTACCATAATCTTCTGCCAAGTACCTTTTGTAACTTGTTCTCTAGTAGTAACCAGGTCCATCACTATGAAACTTGACAAGCCTCTCTGTATAGACTTGATTTTTGTTTTTGAGGACTTAAAATATGGAATTTGTTGTCTTTTTCACTCATTAGCTCTCCTTCCATATCTGTTTCTTTTTTTAAAAAAAAATTTGAAAGATTATTACATTTTTATTGATCGCCAATCTGTTGCTTAATTTTCTCTGATTATGCACTCATTCATGAATTTAGCTGTTTAGCTGAAGGAAGCCTAAAAGCTCACAGCTTTGTTAGGCTTCCTTGTCACATTATCTTTTTACATAATTAATTTGTTCTGATGTATTTGATTTGTGAGTAGCTAAAAAATAAATGAAAAAAAAAATAAACGAAATACTAAAAGTAACTGTACATACATTCATAGCCTCCTAACACTGCCACTGTACTCTATTCTGTTAACATATTTTTACCTTTTACCAGATTCACCAGTGTCCAGTCGTCCACTGGTTACACTTGGTGTTAATCGTCGGCATGAAATTCTCTACAACTTGGGAATCCAGTTGCTGTTTTCTGGTCGACCAGTTGTGGCATTTGACTGTCTTGTTGAGGCTGTTCAGATATACCACACTAATCCACGTCTCTGGTTGAGGCTTGCTGAGTGCTGTATTGTCAATTTCCAGCTGGTAAGTAACAGAGGAGTGCTGTTTATTCTTTGTCTCTGTCAATAGTTGTTATTGATAAATACCCTTTAAGAACAGTGTGAGATACATAACAATTATTCCATGAGCCTGCATTGGATATGAGACGGTAAATAGCAAACAAGGTGTGTAGCGTCCAATTGGCTATCGCCATCTCATATCTAACAAGAGATAATCGAGTAATTGTTTTATTAAATTTTATTGAATCCTAGACATTTTGAAAAAAAGACTTTGCCAGATTTTTAAGCTTAGCGCATCATATATGAGTTCATAAGCGAGATTGAGCGAACCAATCAGACGGCTAGAAATGCAATATTCTAGGTTAAAAGTTTAGTAATCCGTTGTGATCCTCATACAAATTTTACAGCAACAGTGAGGGGAATGTAGTAGCTTGATATCACAGCTCAATACCTGAGATCATTCTTATTTCAAGGTCTTCATTAGTCATATTATTAAGGGGAACTACATCTGTTAATCTGACCACAACAGGGTTAAGAATGGCATTCACCTCAACAGGTGAATTGTGTACTCCTTGGTGATTAAACTCAACAAACGACTACACCAACTTCTTGTTTTAAGTCATCTACAGTGCTCTTTTAAAGGTCTTGCTCATTATGTTTCAGAGATATTTCACTGACACTTGATCAGTCGTACTTAGTTTATTGTTGACAAGACTGAACTGTACAATGATAATGTAGTGATTAGTTACTTATCAATCTGTGACGTAACGTAAGTGATTGATAGATCATAGATGTTCATGACACCCTCCCGAGCCAGCAATAAAGTGTTATTTTAGTACAGTTACACGGTATTAAATATCAGTTTAGAGTTTCTGATATCAAGTATATTTTAAAAAAGGCTTAATGTTCAAAGTTCAGAAAGTTCTTTGATTCTTTTAGTAGCTTCTTGTGCTGCAGCTCGTGGTGGTCGTGTTGTTCTTGGGAAGTTCTCCTCATCGTTTTTTTCTTGTGGTAAGTCTTTAAGTTCAACTTCCTCCTGTGACACTTCAATAGGGTAAAGCTTTTCAATTGGCCTGGAAATGTGATTCCCTTTTGCTGTCCTTAAAGTTACAGAGCGCACGTAACCATCCTTTACTTTGTGTAGTTGTGTAATGATTCCGAGTTTCCACTGATTTCGTGGTGTTTGGCCGATTGTGTTTGATGGCCATTCTTGTGGCGGTCTTAACAGCCAGGATGGTCCTTGATTCCAGTATTCTTGTTTGGAGATGAAGGCTTTGGCGTCTAATCCTCTAGTGATGATATCTGCAGGGTTTGATGTGGTTGGACAGAATCTCCATGTACTGGGTGAAGTGATATCGGTAATCAGCTGTACCCGGTGTCTGATAAATTGCTGTCGTAGAGGTTTAGTGCTGGATATCCAAGATAGTGTTATTTGGGAGTCACTCCACAAAACTGTTTGAAATGGCTGGAAGTTTTGTAATACAGCTTTGGATAGGTATTTTGATAGTTGTGCTCCAAGCAGTGCTGCGAGTAATTCTAACCGTGGCATTGTTTGCGGTTTCACAGGTGCTACTTTGCTTTTTGACATTAGGAACGTGCATTTTGTTCCTTCTGGTGTGCTGTATCTTAGATAGGCTACTGCTCTGTATGCTATCATACTGCTGTCACAGAACACGTGCAGTTGAACGTCGTTAATGACACTTTTGAAGTAATCGGTCTAGGTAGCACAAGGGAGGACAGGTTTTTAAGTTCATGTAGCCATTTAGTCCAGTTTTCCTTGTGATTTGCCAGAATATCGTCATCCCATGCAGTGTTGGTTTTCCCGGCACAATTTCTGCATCATTATCTTTGCTTTTGCCGTCACTGGTTCCACGAATCCTAAGGGATCAAACAGTTTGGAGGATAGGCTAAATACGGATCGTTTAGTGAATTTTTCTGTGTTGCTGATTTCTTCGCATAGCTTTGCTAATGAAAGTGAGAATGTATCTGTTTCAGCGTTCCAGACTAGTCCTAAAACTTTGATTGTCAATGCTGCATTGACTCCGTCGGATCGTGCTTGATCGTTTAATATGGTAGAGTTGCTTGTCCATTGACGTAAGTTCATGCTTGCTCTTTTGAAATAGTGTCTTGATGATCTGTAGTATTCTAGAGCTTCGGGTTCGGTGTCTGTTCCGCTTAAGACGTTGTCCATATATATCGACTTTTGTAGGTCTGTTGATACCCAGTAATGTTGTTTGGCAAGATGGTGTTGAATTGTGGCGTTTAGCAAATAAGGAGATGGTGCGGCTCCAAAAAGTACACGACAAAATCTGTAGGTGACTATATTGTCTGGATCATACGCGGATTTGTTGACATCTTTAAGCCAAAGAAATCTTGTCGCGTCTCTGTCTTCAATGTTGAGTTCAATCTGGAGAAATGCCTTTTCAATATCTGCCGTGAATGCTATATTGTGTTTTCTAAAGTTTAATAACATGGTTTCCAACTGTTGCATCATATTTGGGCCGGTATGAAGACAGTCGTTTAGGCTCAATGCCATTTTTGAAGTCTTTGCTGATGCGTCATAGACGATTCTCATTGATGTGGTGGAGCTCTCTTTAAAGACTGGAAAATGTGGTATGTAGTGCATGACGCCTCGATGTGTGTTTGGATCATGGACAAGTTCTATGAATCCATGTTTGTGTTGGTTGAGAAGTTGTTTATTGTATTTGTGGAGGAGTTCTGGATCCTTTTTCTGTAGGGTATGTAGAAGGCTGTTTAAGCGTTTTTTTGCCACTGTAAAATTTGTTGGTATGTTCTGTTTGATGTCCTTCCATGGGAGTCTTACATTGTATCTGTTTGTGTCTTGATTGAATATGATGGTATCTTGAAAGTGTTCCTGGACTCCTGTTGCATCGTCTTCACCGAATTCTTCAGGAACTTTGCTTACTTCCCAGAATTTCTTGAGCGTTTCGTTTAAATTGTCGTCTTCTGTTGGCCCTGGATTTATGATTTGACATACTGTACTGAACGTTTTATCCTGTATCATCTTGGGTGTTGGTCCTGAAAGGAGCCATCCAAATTTGCTTTCTATAGCCATCCATCGTTCGTCGTTTGATTTCTTCGTGTTTCCTATTATGACTTGAGCGTAGTGGTCATTTCCTATGAGAATGTCTACGTTGTGATCATTTTGTTCTTCCACTGGATCAGCAACGTTGAGGGCTTTAAATTCGAGAGGAATTTCAGTGAGTTGTACGTTGTTTGACAGTGGTGGGCAGATAATCGGCGTGACTAAGGCCATTATCTTGATGTGCTCGTTTACCGCGTTTAAGGTAAATGTTACGACCTCATACGTCTTTGTAGTACTTTCAGTCGTTCCAAATGTGGTTATGTCCAGTGTCTCATTCAGGATGGGTTTTAGTTGTAGCTTATTCCTCAAGTCTTGTGTAATAAATGTTTTCTGTGATCCTGTGTCGATGAGGATGCGTGCTTGACGTCGTGTAGTTGGTCCGCTTGCTGTGACGATAGCAGTTTGTAGAAGTGCGTTTGTGCGAGTAGTAGTCGCTAAGGTTGTTGATGCGGGCCTAACGTCTTTGCTGTTTTGTAGTGAGCTTTCCTGTCGTTCGGCCGGTTTTTTGTTCGAATCTTGACTTGTTTCGCTTGGTTCGCAAATTGAGGTGTGGTGTTTTAGTCCGCAATTAAGGCATCTTCCTCTTGAGCGGCATTGGTATTTTGTGTGGCCCGAGCGGAGGCAATTTAAACATCTCGTTTTTTGACTAAGTATCGTTTTTCTCTGTTTTGTTGTTTTCACTATATGGCAGTTGTTGTGGCGGTGTTTACCGTCACAGTATATGCATGGTTTTAAATCAGGTTTGTTGTGCATGTAGGGAGGTTTTTGCGGAGGTGGTGATTTGCGCTGGGAATATGTTAGTAAAGCGCCGGCAGTAGGTACGAAAATGTCGTCTGTAGTAGACACTGATGGATTGGTATCATGAGATAATTGGCTGTTTTCTCTTGTTTCCAGTTCTTGGCAAATCGCTCTCCGCAGACCATTAAGTGAGCTATATGCTGTAGGGTTAGCCCTGAAAATTATGCATCGTAAATCTTCTGGCAATTTTGTAAGGAGTATCGGAATTAACAGGCTTCCATAGCAGTCTGTCTGTACTCCCAATGTTTCTAAAGCGCGAATGTTGCTTTCGCAGTCATCATAAAACTTTCGCAGTTGTTGAACATCCATTGAAGGGGTATTGAGTTTTGACAGTGATTCCATGTGCGCGTTAATTAAAACTTGTTTTCTTCCAAATCGTTCTTGTAGCATTCCAATTGCTTTATCTTAGTTTTGTGACGTGATTGGTACTCCCGAAATCGCGCGCGCTGCGCCTCCAGTTATCATGCTTTTTAGATTAATTAGATTAATTTATTATTTATTAATTATTTATTATTTATTAATTTATTATTTATTTATTAATTTATTATTTCATCTTGTTGATGCTGTGTAGATCGGGATTGTTGTGTACTGCATTATTAAAGCTATCCCAAAATGTTCACCATTCCAAGGGGTTGCCGTCAAATGGTTGGATTTGCAATTTTAGATAATTCATCTTGTTGATGCTGTGTAGATCGGGATTGTTGTGTACTGCATTATTAAAGCTATCCCAAAATGTTAACCATTCCAAGGGGTTGCCGTCAAATGGTTGGATTTGCAATTTTAGATAATTCATCTTGTTGATGCTGTGTAGATCGGGATTGTTGTGTATTGCATTATTAAAGCTATCCCAAAATGTTAACCATTCCAAGGGGTTGCCGTCAAATGGTTGGATTTGCAATTTTAGATAATTCATCTTGTTGATGCTGTGTAGATCGGGATTGTTGTGTACTGCATTATTAAAGCTATCCCAAAATGTTCACCATTCCAAGGGGTTGCCTTCAAATGGTTGGATTTGCAATTTTAGATAATTCATCTTGTTGATGCTGTGTAGATCGGGATTGTTGTGTACTGCATTATTAAAGCTATCCCAAAATGTTCACCATTCCAAGGGGTTGCCGTCAAATGGTTGGATTTGCAATTTTAGATAATTCATCTTGTTGATGCTGTGTAGATCGGGATTGTTGTGTACTGCATTATTAAAGCTATCCCAAAATGTTCACCATTCCAAGGGGTTGCCGTCAAATGGTTGGATTTGCAATTTTAGATAATTCATCTTGTTGATGCTGTGTAGATCGGGATTGTTGTGTACTGCATTATTAAAGCTATCCCAAAATGTTAACCATTCCAAGGGGTTGCCATCAAATGGTTGGATTTGCAATTTTAGATAATTCATCTTGTTGATGCTGTGTAGATCGGGATTGTTGTGTACTGCATTATTAAAGCTATCCCAAAATGTTCACCATTCCAAGGGGTTGCCGTCAAATGGTTGGATTTGCAATTTTAGATAATTCATCTTGTTGATGCTGTGTAGATCGGGATTGTTGTGTACTGCATTATTAAAGCTATCCCAAAATGTTAACCATTCCAAGGGGTTGCCGTCAAATGGTTGGATTTGCAATTTTAGATAATTCATCTTGTTGATGCTGTGTAGATCGGGATTGTTGTGTACTGCATTATTAAAGCTATCCCAAAATGTTAACCATTCCAAGGGGTTGCCGTCAAATGGTTGGATTTGCAATTTTAGATAATTCATCTTGTTGATGCTGTGTAGATCGGGATTGTTGTGTACTGCATTATTAAAGCTATCCCAAAATGTTAACCATTCCAAGGGGTTGCCGTCAAATGGTTGGATTTGCAATTTTAGATAATTCATCTTGTTGATGCTGTGTAGATCGGGATTGTTGTGTACTGCATTATTAAAGCTATCCCAAAATGTTAACCATTCCAAGGGGTTGCCGTCAAATGGTTGGATTTGCAATTTTAGATAATTCATCTTGTTGATGCTGTGTAGATCGGGATTGTTGTGTACTGCATTATTAAAGCTATCCCAAAATGTTCACCATTCCAAGGGGTTGCCGTCAAATGGTTGGATTTGCAATTTTAGATAATTCATCTTGTTGATGCTGTGTAGATCGGGATTGTTGTGTACTGCATTATTAAAGCTATCCCAAAATGTTAACCATTCCAAGGGGTTGCCGTCAAATGGTTGGATTTGCAATTTCGGGAGATTAATGTGAGCTCTAAATGTTGGTTTGCTCTCTTCTATATTTGTGTAATGGAGCGGACTCACCGGTAGTTGTCTTCCTGCAATAAATTCTGTAATCTGGAGCTTCCAGTACAAGATGTTATCTTGAAATGTCAGCGCCTCATCTGTTTCGTGTATGACTTCTTCTTCTTTGTCTAGGGCGTTTATGATCTTGTTATCCATGAGTGATATTTCGTCTAAGCGTCTGGTGAGTCGCTCGGTGATGGCTTTGAGCTCAGTCATGTTCGGCATGTGTGTGTGTGTGCCATGAGTCGTTCGGCGCGCTTGATATCTTGCGTGCAGTGTCCTTTGTAGGACCCTCTGACGGCCTTGTTGTGTGCTAGTTCAGCTTTTGACATGCTTAGTCGGGTCTCGGCACCAGTTTCAGAGATATTTCACTGACACTTGATCAGTCGTACTTAGTTTATTGTTGACAAGACTGAACTGTACAATGATAATGTAGTGATTAGTTACTTATCAATCTGTGACGTAACGTAAGTGATTGATAGATCATAGATGTTCATGACATTATGCTCTTGCAGTCTGATGATTTCCGGCAGCAGTTTATTAAGAAGAGTGATGTGGTTCAAGCTGTCGTAGGGTCTGGGCCACATCGGAAGATTGTTTTTACTCTTCAGGCTGACAAGCAGTGCAGCACAGGGTTAGTTGTACATAAGGACTACAGTGTAATGTATGTTAGGTTGGGTAATCTAGGTTCTACCTTCATAAGATTTACGACATTCTTGTGAGTACCAGTGGTGCAGCTGTAGAGTACCAGTACTGGTACTTGCTTTGGATATCGTGTCCTTTACCATTTTTTTTCTTCCTATAATGCTGCAGAAATAAGCCATCCAGGTGTTTTTATGTAAAGTGTACATGTGCCTTTATCTTGGAGGTCCAACATGGTGCCATGGTTTCTTTGTTGTAGGGAAAGTAAAGGCCAGTCAGCTGCGATGCCAGCATGTACACTAGCATTTGCTTCCCTGTGTCTCCAGAATGCATTGTTGTTGCTGAAGAGTGGTGAGACAGCTCCAATCCATGAACCTGAAAGTGTACCAGAGAACCTCCTTGTAAGAGACGAGGATCCATATGGGCAGGAGATGGATGCTTCAATGTATGTGGAGGAATTCTTAGAAATGCTACTGTAAATTAATCTTCATTGGCAAGCAGTATCTTGGTGAACTCAACCTGTTAAAGTTGCAAAATTTTAAGGGGGCTTGCATTTATCTGTGTTACCACAAGCATAACTTTTTAAGCAGCAATCAAAATTGATTGCTCTTTCAAGGTTTTGTGTGAGAAGTTTTGTTTGCTAAGTCTGTTATCACACTCATATTTTTTTTCTCTGTTTCTCTCAAGTGAAAGTGGTGCTTTAAGTAGATCATCCTCAATTCAGAGTGAGACAAGCATCCCATCTCCTCCTGGGTCGCCTGTGAAACTGCGTGAACTTCCACACCTTCGGTAGGATTTAAGTGTTTGCCTTTGATCGGTATGAATGGGAGGATTGTGGGTTCTTATTGTATATTCTGATGAAGGGCAACCACCTTCATCTTTATCAGCCTTCAGTGATATTGTTTGATACCTCTTTTTTGTTCTGATTTAATGTGCTGTTTATATACTTTGGTCTCTTTCCAGGTGTACTATTCTGGCATGCAGTGCGTATGTGTCTCTTGGATTAGGAGACAATGTGATGGCTCTATCACATGCTCAAAAGCTTCTCTCTCAGCCAAACCTTTTTGGGGCACTCAAGTAAGTTCTAATCACAAAGATCCCTGAATAAATAGCAACAATTTCTTGTGTGTGCACTAAATGGAAGTTATGGATCTGTTTTAGGTTCCTTGGCCATTTGTATGCAGCAGAAGCACTAGTCAAACTGAATCGCCTTCCCGAGGCCATAATGCATTTGTCTCCGGAAAATATCACAAGTATAAGTAACACTCCTCCCAACATTTCTGCCACAGACCCCTCTTCAGGTAAACAATGAAATTTATCCCACCTATGGAAACATGACAAGTGCAGGCAACATTTCTTACTTCAACTAGTCTCCTCCGCAGCCGTTATTAGGATCGTCACGCAACGCTCCCCCCCCCTCCCACTAGTTAGTTAGTTAGATAGAGGGGGAGAAGCGTTGCGTGACGATCCTAATAACGGCTGCTGAGGAGACTACACTTCAACAAATTGAATTTATTATTAACATCGTATTCCTCCCTTAGCGGGATTCAGTGAGCGAATGGACAGAGAAAAGGAGTCATTAAAACCTCATGGTAAGACAGTTGTTGATCATGTTTTTAAGTAGAATAACGCTTTACTCAAAAACCGGTTTCTGAATGTAAAGATGAAAAAGTGTAGGATCCGGAGAAAACCTATTTATAAGGTTCCCCTCGGACTCCACAGTCATCTCGGAATCCAGCCTTTCACATAGATGTCATTGTGGGACTCGACAGACTGCCATCATATATTTAGGGCAGGCCACACTAATTACAGGACCAAAAAAAAGTAATGCATTTTGTAACAGTTAGTGTCTCCTGGAGTTCATTATTTCTACGTGAGGAAAATCGGTGTTAGAATTTGCTTTTCCCCTGTTGACTACCCCATGTATAGCTCCCCTTTTTTCACGTTTTTTGTTCGTTTTATTATGTCTTTGCGTTTTATATCCAGCTTGTGGAAAGATGAGTTTCCCTCAGTCAGTGAATGAAGCAAGAGCCACGTTCTTAGTGAATCTTGCTGGAACATACTGTTTGAGGAGCGAGTATGACAAAGCGCGCAAGTGCATTCAGCAGGTAAAGTCTCCTTTTTACAAACTTTAAATTTCATGACGTTTTATTTTTGTCCCGTGACGTAAATTATCGTTGTATGTCAGTTTGTTTTCACGCGGACTGATGTATTTCCTCCTTCTTAAGGCGTGTTCGTTAGGCTACTCAAAGGCTCTATCAGCACGAGTGGTATTGCTTGCTGTGTATGTGGAGCTTCAGTGCGGTGAGTATGTATAGCAGTTTTTTGTACTTTATAAGCAATACTTTTTTAAGTGCCATGCATTACTGCAATCCTGCTATTTATTAATAATAATAATAATAATCGATATTTAAACAGGGTGACCCCTTCAGTCGCAGGACTGGTATCAACGGGGGCCCTGTATAACGTAATAAAAATAGCATGTATAAATAATATATATCTATAAAAAAGCTAACTACTTTAAAAGATACGCTAAAGTGTATTAAAAATTAAAAAGCTTAAAAAGGTAATAGCGTTCTCATAGAAATTGGATATCGAATTGAAAATTTTCTAAAAATAACCTAAGAAAAAGAATCGGAGATAGCCTTGAAACGCTCCTTAGGTGGCAAAATCTTTATGTTCGTTGGAAGGCTATTAAATGTGCATGCACCATGATAATAAAAAGACTTTTTTGCTACTGTTTAAACTCTTGCTAGGTTTTTTTCCCGTAAAATCCCACGTGGTCTAGTGGTTAGGATCCGGCGCTCTCACCGCCGTGGCCCGGGTTCGATTCCCGGACATTGTTTTGTTTTTCGTATATTTGCAAAAATGGATAATTAGCCGAAAAATACAATACTTCTTTCTCTGCCAATGTGAAGGAGAACTAAAACCAATAGTGGTTAAAATCCGCTCTTGTTACTGACGACATATAATTATTTTCTCAGTTAGGTCCTGATTGCTTTATTGGGCTGTGTGCATCTGTAGTGATTTGCCAGTGTAATTTGTTGATTCGCCGACAGTTATTTGACACTCTCTCTATGGCAGCAATTGCATATGATCTTCTTAGTATGTATATTCTAACGCAGTTACATTTTTTTGTGATAGACTCCTGAAATGGGCGCACGTGGCACTCTGTATTAACATTCTTCGCGGTGTATTCTTTGGTACTTGTGCTTGTGTTCCTAAGTTGTGACACAAGGCCAACAACTTTGGAACACAAGCGCAAGTGGAAAAGGAGACACCGAGAAGAATGTTAATACAGTTACACTTTGTTTTAAGTAAATTGCTTTTCGTTACAGGTAATACTGCGAGCGCTCTACATACAATCAAGAAGCATCAAGTACTTCCAGTTAATAAAGGCTTCAAGACCACCAAGAAAGCACGTGCAGCTGATATATGGAAGACATAATCTAATTATTGTATTAGGTGCTAGATAAAGCCTGGCTAGCCAACGTTATCCTCAGTAGCTCACAATATTCTAGTGAGCGCTAGTATAGGTAACGCTTAACTTTGGTCAGACTTTTCTGGCTCTTCTTTTCTGACTTCCGC